>JBBMEG010025902.1:0-24182 GCA_037832605.1 Cyclanthera cordifolia
TAATTGGGCCTCGGTTTGTATCCATTTGGGCCGCTTTCCCTTTATGTAAATATGTTTGCCATGCTGGGGGCCTTACACTGTGCTTCCTTCAAGGTCTCACGTTCGAGACCCACCTAAGACTTTAATTTGTAAACACCTCATGTGTTTTCCATTCCTTCAATGTCTCTCAATTCCTGATAAAGATGTCCAGGAGGCGGGACGACGCGAGGACTGGGATGGCTTTACTGTCTCCATTCCCACGAAATTCTCCATAAATTTTTTTGGGGAACGGGGCGTGGATTACCCGCGGAAATTTTACATCCTCATACACTCCCCCATTCACCGCCTCATTAGGGGCGAGTCCCCGCGGACCCCGGCCCCATGGAGAAAATGAACATCTTCAATGCATGGTCTAAAGATGGTCGTGGTTACCTTGGGTAAAGTAGAGTGAAACTTTGATTTCCCGATTTCTCAAAAAAAAAAAAAATAAACGGTGGTAATTCCATTCTACCAAACTCACTATATTTATATCCAACCACTTGAGTGCCATTGTTATTACCTGCCAATGGAATGTTTCACATTTTAGACAGTAGAAGAAGAAAGGCAGGTGGGTATGGGCAATTGAGTGGGGCAGCAAAAGCACTTCACAATCTTCAAATCAAACTCGATCTTACCTGCAAAGACAGGAAGCATATGATAAAAAGCTATATTGGTATTACGTGTTTAAGATTCCTATTGTCCTGTCGTCTAGCCTTTGCGATTAATCTCTTCTTAAACATATTCTCCCTCCCTTTGATATTTTTGATAAATCTTATTCTTAAACGAAACAAAGTTTAAATGAGCATTATGATGGAACCTGATCAGCCAACTTTATAATGACCTGTCTCCATCTTATAATAGAGGTAAAGGCTCATCATACACTTCAGTAATTATCTAATTTTTGCTGCAGAATGTGTATAAAATGGGAAGTTCCAAACCCATCATTTCATAAACAAACCCCAGTTGGGAGAATACTTCTTGGCTTACATTCTCTCTATCAAACACTATGGTTAGTTCTTTTCAGTTCATTGTAGTAGAGTATTCTAAATATGACAGATAGTTGTCTCTAAGGGGTGGCGCGGTGATCAAAGGCTTGAACTTTGAAGGTGTGCTCCCCTCAAGATTCTAGGTTCGAGACCCACCTGTGACATTAATTAATTTGTAGACGCCTCTCGTGTCTTCATTCCTTTTTTGTCTCCGGGTGTCTAGCCTAGAGACGGGTGTGGTTACCCCGAGTATAGTAGAGCGAAGCTTCAATTTCTCGGTTTCCAGAGACCGCCTGTGACATTAATTAATTTGTAGAAGTCTCCCATGTCTCCATTCCTTCTGTGTCTTCCGGTACCTGGCCTAGAGATGGGTGTGGTTACTCCGAGTATAGTGGAGCGAAAATTCGATTTCTCGGTTTCCAGAGACCCACCTGTGACATTAATTAATTTGTAGAAGCCTCCCGTGTCTCCTTTCCTTCTATGTCTCCCGATGCCTGGCCTAAAGACGGGTGTGGTTCTTTCGAGTATAGTGGAGCGAAACTTTGATTTTTCGATTTTCAAAAAAAAAAGTGATAGATAGGATTCAAGCATTTTGCTACTTTTTAAAAGAAACCGTTTCAATGGCTACAGGATATTAAGCAGAGTTTGGCAGTTGCTGATGCTGTGGATTACAAAGGATGTCCAGCAAACAGATGTAAAACTGGTGGTTGGGTCCCTGCTGCTCTTGTTCTAGGTCTGTTCATTGCCTTATCTCTCTGGTCCTGCTTGAAGTGTTTCTGGGAAAACCAGAACCAGCTTTAAAGCAGTTAAAAGGTTGTCTTAGAGAAGAGTTTGACGTGTTTCCATATCTCACTAAGTAATCAATCTATAAAGTTTGAATTGTCTTGAATAATCATGAACTTACAATCCTCCTGTTTGAGCTGAATATAGATAGATATTCCAGTTGTGAGCAGAGTTTGAATGAGTTTCATAATCAATGTAACTGTTAACAACAGCTACATTTGCAGGGTTTGAGTCATGGCGATGGTGGTTTATGAGATGTTTCTGAAGGATAACCGACTATTGTCAAATTTCATAGGGAAAATGTCCATCTTAATCATGGAGATGGGTTTTTAAGTTCTACGAGTGATTAATAAAAGTCTTTATAACATTCAGCATTTAGAACCTAAGCAATCTATGTTTAGTTCAAATGTTCTTCCACCTGAAGAGGATGGGGGCCTCAAGTGGGACCCCAGGGACTCTTTGTTTAGCTCTTTTATAGAACTATTAAAACAAGTTTTTATAATCACTCTTTAAACATCTTGTACAAGCTAGTTATTACTATAATTTTTTCTTTAAAACCCACTCAAAATAACTCATTTTTTATCACTCAAAATAATCACTCCACAATTACTCATCCAAACATCCCATAAAGAGCTACCAAAGCCACAGACAACTCCAAATAGTTAGGTCCATGCCATTATTAATCAGATAGCTGAGAATGAGAATTGAGAAAAAGGACAAATATTATAGCTGGATCTTTGACTCAAATTTAAATTTAACTCCTTTTCCCATCTTCAATTATAGTCCACTTTCCCTAAAATAAAGAATATTCAGAAGGTTCTCCTTTTGGTATGAAATTTGATTCTTGTTTCTCCAACAACTCAGAAACAAATCTGAACTGTTAAAAATGAAATGAAATTATTCAAGAGATGAGATGGAGTTTTGAAGTTTTTCTTTTCTACATAATGAATGGTGCTCCTCTCATTAAAACTTGGACAGGGATTGAACTATGTGAAAGGCTTTCAACAATGGGAATAGCTGTTAATCTGGTGACTTACTTGGTGGGAACATTACATCTTCCTAGTGCAACTTCAGCCAACATTGTTACAGATTTCATGGGAACGTGTTTTCTCCTTTGCTTGCTTGGAGGTTTTCTGGCAGATTCTTTCCTAGGAAGATACAAAACAATAGCAATCTTTGCCTCAATACAGACACTGGTAATCACAGATATTGTTCTGTCAAATTTAGACATTCAACAATCTTGTCTTTTCTTTTACATAACTCAAACCATAATTGCTATAACCAATTAGGGAACTGGAACTCTAGCAGTAATAACAAAGCTACCACAGCTACAACCACCTCCTTGTGATCCTAGTGCAAGCAAGAACTGCAAGCAAGCAGATGGATTACAAATGGGAATGATTTATTTGCCTCTGTATCTAATTGCTCTAGGAACTGGGGGTATCAAATCTAGTGTTTCGGGATTTGGGACCGACCAATTTGATGAGAAGGATGTCAAGGAGAAGGCTCAAATGGCATATTTCTTCAACAGATTTGTCATGTTTGTCAGTGGTGGGACTTTGCTGGCGGTGACAGTGCTCGTTTACTTGCAAGATGAAGTGGGACGAAGTTGGGCTTACGGGATTTGTTCTCTTTCGATGTGCACAGCAATTTTGATATTCCTGAGTGGTACTAAGAGATACAGATACAAGAAAAGCACGGGAAGTCCAATAGTTCACATCTTTCAGGTCATTGTTGCAGCAATAAACAAGAGGAAGATGGAACTTCCATTTGTTGATGCTTTGCTATATGAAGATTCTACTGCCACGTCAAGAATTGATCATACAAATCAATTCCAGTAAGTGACTTTTTTTTACCTATCTACAAATACTTGAAGATTAGACCATTCCGTGTCCTTGTATGTGTTGAATTAACATGAACACATACATTATACAAATATGTAAAAAAATCTAAGGTTAGGGCCTGTTTGGGCAACAGTTGGGTTATTATCAACGAGGGTTACTATAACAAAGGAGGTCATAATAGCTTGTGTTTATGATGCAGGGTATTATGACAAAAGATTGAGGTGCACGTTATTGTAATAGAGAATTTTATTATAGAAGAGAGTTTTAGTATAACATGAGTTACTAATTATTATATAAGAATTAGAGGGTCGTTATAGTCGGGATGAGGGTTATGGGCTAACCCACGGTTATTATTACCAGTGGCCCAAACAAGGGTTGGTTTATTATAAACCCAATCTAACCCACCCTTCAACGAGATCTAAACACCCCCTAGATGATTTTAAGAGGAGGGTACATCTTGAAAATCAAAACATGGACACAGAGTGAAAGTTTTGGCTGGCTATTAATTTGTTTAACATTCTAGATTTCTGGACAAGGCTGCCATTGCTGCAGAGGGAGATTTTGAGAAATCTGCAAGCTCTGCTCCCATTCCCAATCCTTGGAAGCTCTGCTCAATTACAAGGGTAGAAGAGGTGAAGATGATGATGAGACTGCTACCAATATGGGCCACAACCATAATCTTCTGGACTACATATGCCCAGATGATCACTTTCTCAGTCGAGCAGGCATCCACTATGGAAAGATCATTAGGGACTTTCCAAATCCCTGCCGGCTCTCTAACTGTTTTCTTTGTGGTTGCCATAATGATCACGTTGACCTTTTATGACCGTCTTATCATGCCTCTTTGGAAGAAATGGGAAGGGCAGCCAGGTAAATATGAATTTTTCTTTTTTTAATATCCGTGATTGTTAGGGCTAGCGGTATACACATATTCGACTATTCTAACAGGACATACTGCATGACCTACAATATTAAGATATCAAAAAAACTTGTAGGAAATTAATTCTTAAGTAGATGATAACCATGAATTGAACTTACAACTTTTTGGTTTTTTAATATTCTTTTGACCACCAAGCTACCCATGGTGGGATTCTTGATACTATTCAATATTCACTTCCTCAAAATTAACTCCAAGAAGTAAAAAAAACACTTGCATCTCTATTTCTTCCCTTGTTCTTACCCCAGACAAACCGAAACTCTCCCTTTCAGTTTGGGTTACTGTCAGAAATTGGCATCTCTCAATATTAAAGATCTGAAATGGACTTGCATTGAATTTTCAAATTCCACCGAAGGAAGGTTCAAAGTTTCAGAAGGGCCTATAATATTGGGGTTGTTTTTGCATATATGAAGTTGAATTATGTAAATCACCAATCAACCTAAAAGCTTAAGATGATTGGCTGGAGTAAATTTAATTTTGTGGCTTGGAAATTTAAAAAATGTACTACAAATGAAATTAATTTTAAATGGGAAGGAAAATGACATGGTATGGACTCGAACAGACGTCCTGCTCTCATACCATATTTATTTATGTAAATTACCAACCAACCTAAAAGATTAAATTGATAGGTATAGGTTGGGGTAAATTTAATTATGTCAACTAACACCGAATGAGACAAAAATGAAAGGAAAATAAGTCCACCAAAGGCATCTTCTACCAATCTAAAAGAATAACCCCAAGCTTATACAAAAATGATTCAGATACACCCACCAAGACACACCAAGCCTCACAACCTCTCGAACCTCTTCCAAAAACCACTCTAGCCCCTAACACTACATTGTTCCTTGCTAACAACACTTCCCACAGAATAGAAACCAAACAAGCCTGCCACAATAAAAAAGAACAGACATATTCAAAAACTAGATTGAGAATTCAGTTAATTCTAAGGCGTCTATCTCTGTGCGTAAAAAACCCAATGTAGCCTCACGTTTAGGAAGCAAATATACGTTATTACATAATAGAATCTAGCAGAATATTTATATGAATTATCCACTTTTTTGCAGGTTTTACAAACCTACAGAGGATTGCCATAGGCCTTATCCTGTCAACTTTTGGAATGGCAGCTGCAGCTTTAGCCGAGATGAAAAGGCTTTCGGTGGCTAAAGCTGTGGGTAGATCCACGACAACTTTGCCTGTAAGTGTGTTCCTATTGATCCCTCAATTCTTCTTGGTGGGCTCGGGAGAAGCTTTCATCTATACTGGCCAGCTCGATTTTTTCATAACACAATCGCCAAAGGGGATGAAAACTATGAGCACTGGCATCTTCCTCACAACTTTATCACTTGGGTTTTTTGTTAGCAGTTTTTTGGTTGCAATTGTGAAGAGGGTGACTGGAAGCGAGGATGGACAAGGATGGCTTGCAGACAACATAAATTATGCTAGGCTCGATCGATTCTATGGACTTCTAACCATACTGAGTGCCATAAATTTTGTAGCATATTTAGTTTGTGCAATATGGTACAAGCCACAGAAACCTAAACAACTTATAGAGATGGGCCAGATGGCAACTAGTACAAATGGAGGTTCTGCGGCTGAGAGATTAGCGTAAACGAAGCTAAAATTTGGTTTTGTTTGTTTTGTGTCTTGTGTTCCACATTACTCAAAGCGTGGATTGATATGGATGGACAGAGGAAAGAGTGAGACCTTAATAAGTACTCTTAATTGACTAGGGATCATTTTATAAGGCTGAGCAGATGCCAATTTCAATGGATATTCTCCTGTTGAAATTTTCTAAAGCTGAACTCTGACTGATCTTAAATCCCCATTTCCAAATTTGAAATAAAGAGAGAAAAACAAAATAGGACTTGAAAACTCCAGCAAACAAAAGAGAATCATTTGCAAATTAAAGTTCATTAAACACCCCTCCCTTGCCTGTTCTATTATTTGATAAGCATATGATTTAAACACAGAAGCATAAATTCATAATGATGTAATGTATGAACTTGACAGAATGTAATCAAAATCAGCATGTGCCTAGAGACGGGGTGGTGTTGGGCTCGAAAAGGATATCAAAACAAAAGCCAAGGAAAATAGTAAACAATTGTAGATATTAGTAAAACATTCTGGGCAGCCTCCTCCTGGAAGCTCAGCCTCATAAACATCAACAACAATTCATTTTCCAGTCATAGAGTGTAGAAACAGATTCTGTACTCAAATTAGGAAACTAACACTAAACCCAGTTACCCATAATCCCCACACAATAAATAGTTGAACCTAAGAAAAATAATATATCTAAGAACGCATACCAAACTCAAAACTCCAAAATTCAGGCGAGACATGAAAACGATTATTGCAGCTACTTTTAAACTTCATCGATCTGTTCTCTTCTGCATGTCTCCTCGTAAGAGCTCAAGTCAGCAGCCTAATTTTGACTTTCGTTCTTCCGTTCACTCCCTTCTTCTCTCTCCTCCAACAGCCTACCAGCTTCCTCATCTGCCTGCTGAGCCTTCTTCTGACCCTCTGTGGCTTTAAGTGCCTGCAACTTTGAATGATTGTAATACGCAACTCCTAAGAAAGCAAGCCCATAGCCGAACAAATTAATGGGCGTCACCGTATCCTTAATCACAGACCATGAGAATGCGATCAATAACCAATCCTTCACTACTCCAGCAACATTCATAGTCAAAGCAGACGTCTTCCCGACCAGTAAAAACACCGCCAGATTCAAAGCAAAAGCACATAACGAATTGGTACCAAAAATCACGAAATCCAAATGGAAGCTAGAAGTATCCCTCAACACAGGGTACTCCATGATTAACCACGGGACAGACAAGAAAACCAAGCAACAAGGAGCCACGTAGTAAAGCGACGTGATGGGATTCAGCGAAATACCCTTAGAATTCAACAAAATCTGAATCATCACCAATCGAGTCGCTTCAAACGCAACCGCCAATAATTGCAAAGTCACGCCCTTCGTGTCAAATTTGGCCTCTCCATACGCAGCGACGGCGACACCAAGCGAGATGGAAACCATATTAGCCATAATATCAGACTTAAACTTCTCCTTCTTGAGCGAAACTCCGATCGAGTACACAGCGACAGGCATCAGAGCCTTAAGCATCTGTATAAAAGAAACCGATAGATATATATACGCAGAATTAGAAAACCAGAGAGAAAGCGAATAGAGAGCTCCGATCGGAACCACAGACTTGAGGAAAAGCTCGCGGGACATGGAAACTGGCTCCACGACTTTGAAAACGCTGACGAGAAGGTAGGCGATGGAGGAACAGAAGGCCATGTGGATCATTGTGAGTGAGATCGGGAAGGGCCAATTGTACATCTTCTGATCCAGAATGAACTTGTTGTAGACGATGACGGAGAAGCTGAGGAAGATCCATATCGCGACGTAGGCATAAGAGAGAAGAACTTTCTTCAGAACGCTCTCGGAGATTGCTCCGCCTTTCCCCATTGCCGATCGATCAGATTGAAGATCTCAGATCGAAAACTGAAAACGGAACTATGGGAAGAAACTGATGGGATTTTGACGACAATCGCAGAGGAAAAATTGGGCCAAGATCTATGGGCTGTCTTGTTTTGTTCTTCGTTCAAACGTGCCATTAGGGCTGCTGAAAAACCCATACCTTTAAAAACTTCTTTAGATAATGACCCCAAAATATCTTTGATTTATTATTAGGTTAACTATTTTGATGTTTATTTTATTTTGATCATAAACTTTTAAAAGTTCAATTTTAGTTTATAAACTTTTAAATTTGTTGCATCTCGGCACCTGAATTTTCTAATTTGTTCTATTTTGATTCCTAAATTCTAAATGTTTAATTTTAGTCACTAGACTTTCAAAAAAATTAAATTTGGTTTACTTTATTGATAATTTTTCTTTAAAAATAGATCATATTTTGTATAAACTTTAAAAATATGTACTTGTATTAGAATTATTAACATTATTCAACCAATTTTATTTAACATTAATTTTTAATTTATCATAAAGACCAATTTTAAACTTTTGTCAAAGTCCAAGGATTAAAATAGAATTTTTGATAATTGAGAAACCCAAAATATAACAAACTTAAAAGTCTAGGACTAAAAATTGTACTATTGAAAATTTAGAGATCAAAATGAAACAAATGCAAAAGTCTAGAGACCAAAATAGAATTTTAACCTTATTTTTATTAATTAAGTTATTATATAATATAAAAGGAGTATTAGTATTGGGTATTCACACAATCAAACCTATTTACAAATACATTAAAATCACAAATTAATTATAAATCTATTTTTTTTATTTTTAAATATATAAAATTGTTTTCAATTAATGGCAATCATACCTCCCACGAATTTATTATCCAATTATTTTTCAAATTTACAAAAAATATTTTCAATTTTAATTAATATTTGTGGTGTTTAATATTCTTAATTATGACTCGCCTTCTCCTTAAACGTACCCAAATCATCACGTGGTTTTCTCTTTAAATTTTCTCTATGATTTTCTCTCAAGTTGCTGAGAATAGCTATTGCAAACACGTAACCATAATCTTAAAATCCTAATTTCCGTGGATATAAAAGATAGAATATTATGAATATTTAGAAAACATAATGCGATAGGTTACAATATGTTCTAGATTATATAATAACATCAAACTAATACTTTATTACAATAATCCTACATTTTTATGTGGTATTGTATTATAATACACAAAATACATATTATATTATACATCAAATGTGTGTATTTCTTAATATGATAAACACATTATAAGTTGCATTTCTAAAATCAAAAGATATCGATGTTATAAAAATACACAATAACAACTTTTTTATTATAACATACTCAACTAATATCTTATGACATAAACTATTGACATTATAACTATAGTTATACCAATTGACAACATTATATTTTTCTTTGACCGGTATAATGCTATGATAATATCAAATTAAAGGGTATTGTGGTAATTATATTTGTGAGAGTTTCTTTTTTAAATACCATGCATTATTAAATTTTCGATCATATTCATAATATAAATAGTTACTTTTTATGATATATAATTTATTATAATATCTTGTTAGGTAAACTAGTTATATTATAACTATACTAATATGTTGGACCATAAATAAAATATTAATAAACTCACACTTATAGTTATGTATGGAGTAATTTTATTAGTTTTCATGTTACGAAAATACAATTGTAGTAAAGTATCATGATAATATTAAAATAATGCATAATATAATGGTATTTTTTGTAAATAAAATCATCTCCAACTTAGAGTTTATTTTTAAATACAATTGATTGTCTCTTTTTAATTGCAACTCATAATTTTTCAAATCATCTTTCGCCGGCGCAAAATACGATGATGATGGAAGACGATAATGAAAGAGTTTCTCTAACTTATTTCGACATCATTGCAACTTGTTATCTCCACGAAGACCTTTGTTTAAGAAGTTGACATGTATGATTTGAAGCTTCTTAACCACCTTTAATGGAGGAGACCACAGTAGACGGAGAGGAATGTTGAATGATTGTTTTTTTTTATATTTTATTTTGTATTAAATAGGGGTATTATAGCATTTTAATAATTACAATTTTCTTATTTTCTAAATGTTTGAATGTATTGCTAATAGTTAAAATTTGGCTATTCTTTCGATTAATTTACTAATTGTGGCAAGTCTTGCAAAATTCCCAATTAAAATTATACCATAAAATTATTTTTTAGTATATAACTATATAAAAATAAAAAATATGTTATATCAAATAAAAAAAAACAAATTTACTTGATTAAAAAACCATACGTAAAATTGCACAAACCATTCTTAAAATATAATGTTTGTAACAAGTACACATTTAAACTATTGATTTAACTGATTACATCCTTTGATATTTAATAAATGTTGGAATCTATCCCTAAATTTATATTTGAATATTAAAATGGAGAGTAAAATTGTCCTATCGAACAAAATATATTGCTCTTCTCTTATTCAACCTCAAGTTGTTTATTACCCAAAAAAGAAGAATTTATGACACACCGTTTTGGTGTGGAGCCACATGGCCTCCGATTTCTAAGTTAGTAAGAGATTTAAGAGAAATATTTTAGAGGACTTTAGAATTAAGAATGTCTTAAGAATACTTAGCGTGGTTTTGCTTATGATTCGTCCCTTGGAATGGAGAATGAACTGACTTCATATAGCAGTCGATTTCATAACTGATGTAACTCACTTACGGGCGGCTTAATGGTCGGTCGTTAGAAACCTCCGTCATTAAGTCGGATATGAATACAGGCGTAACTCCTGACCGTTACCCTTTAGAGGAGTAACAGCCTTGACTCTAGAGCGTTACTTGGACTCGGTCAACCTTTGTAGGTCCTCATCTCCACGGCCGACCCTTAGGGGTGCAGCCTTCTCGTTGTAACGCGAGGACACTACGAGTGTGCAACGTCTCTTAGCGCTACTTGGACTTTGTCGACTTATCCATAGGAAAGTCCTAACCTCCACGACCAGCCCACTCGGGTTGGCCTACTCGACCGTCCTACTCAGAGGTTCGTTGTGGACTCGGTCAACCCTTACAGGTCTTTACCTCCACGACCAACCCACTCGGGTTGACCTGCTCGTTGTAACTGGGGACGCCACGGGGTGCAGCGTTTCCCTGCGTTACTTGGACTCGGTCGACTCCTGAGGGAGAATCCTAACTTCCATGACCAACCCACTCAGGTTCGTCTACTCGTTGTAACTCTAGAACGCTACGGGGTGCAGCGTCCCTGAACGTTACTTGAACTCGGTCGACTCATCCCTAGGAGAGTCCTAACCTCCACGACCAACCCACTCGAGTTGGCATACTCGTTATAACTGGGGACGCCACTCGGTGCAGCGTCTTCATGCGTTACTTGGGCATGGTCGACTCTAGGGGAGTCCTGACCTCCATGACCAACCCACTCGGGTTGACCTACTCGTTGTTACGGAGGGACGCTGCAGGGTGCAGCGTCTCTGTACGTTACTTGGACTCGACTGACTCGTCCACCAGAGAGTCCTGACCTCCACAATCAATCCACTCGGGCTGGCCTACTCGGCGTAACTCCTGGCCATTATTAGCTGATCCAGTCGTTACTTGGACTCAGTCGACTCTAGGGGAGTCCTAACCTCCACAACTAACCCACTTGGGCTGGTCTACTCGACGTAACTCCTAGCCGTTATCAACGGATCCAGTCGTTACTTGGACTCAGTCGACTCTAGGGGAGCCCTGACCTCCACGACTGTGTTTGTGGCAAGGGTTAAGTTAAACATAATTTAGTTAAGTTGAGTGTTGTTTGTGGCAGGGATTAACTTAAGCAGAGTTAAGTTAAACTGTGTTTGTTATGAATGTTAATTTAACCTGAGTTGTTTTTTGTTTTTGTTTTGGTATGAAATTAAAATGCAATGAATTAGATGAACTAACTTTTATTTCATAATGACCACACTAAAGAGAATGAATAGACTTTTAAAATAGTAGTAATTGAATGCTAAAATTTGTAATTATTGGATTCATGTGCCACTATTTAACAATAAAATAAAAATCATTAGAATGTAAGCAGAATTAAAAAAAAAATTAAGACGATTTAAGAAACAAGGTTCATGAAATAAAATCATATCTTAGTAACAAAATGAGACTAGATAGATAGAAAGATATGAACATAAAAGACAACATATGCCTAAACAAAAAAGAACACGATGAACTTCGTGGAAGAAGATACCTATGATCATATTATCTTGGCCCTACTTATGAGGTATTCACAGTAGCTGCTTTAGTCTTTAGTGGGGACAGCAAGAAAGGACTCGGCTTTTTTGATGTCTTGGAAAAGAACAATTATTAACACAATCCTCTCTTGAGTAGTGAGTGTAGGGAATAATTCAGTAAGAAATGTTGCAATCTGAGGCCGCATTTCATATTTTGCCTTCGCGGCCTTCAATTTTGTTTTAGGCCATTCAGAAATCTTACACAATTATATGCACTGCATTTCCATTCCTATACGTAGTGTATTGATCATCTCTTACTTCTCTGATACTCTCTTTATTTTCTCTCTGATAGAAGAGGACGACGGCCTCACATTCCTACTGGTTGGAGTGTTGGGATCTTCTTCATCTACAATTAGAATGTCAGGTTTTTAGTAGGGTTGGGAACACCCTCCCTCTTCTTCAAGGTCGATAGAATCTTCTTCAACAATATCTGGTGCACCCTGAGTGAAGGTTGCACTTGCCCTTTCCTTCCCGAAAATGTATGCTAGATCATCGTAATGAGGAAATGGTTTATGTTCATACCCTTTGCATTTGGATGTGTCTGTGAAGACAAAAATTCAAACGAATTCAAACATATATTGAAACAAATAGTTATTTATTGGAAGATATTTTATACCTGGACCCAAGAGTCAAAAATAAACTGTTCTACTTCTACGCACTTGAAATTATCATTCCAACCAAATTCGCTGCATCCATTACCAAGCATCTCTGCAACAGCTTGGTATTGGCGTTTCAACGTCTTCATCTACAGTCGATAACCGTGGTTGAAGTGATCTGGCACCCAGGTATTTTAGAATGCATTAGTCGCAATAGTTCGTTATGGTACTTACTCCTAAAAGTACCATTGTCAGACTTCCATCCACCAATCTGAACAAGATGCATTAAACATTACACAAGAGTGCTTTCTTCTAATGCAATCCAATTGTGACGCCTACTTTTTTATGATGTCGACATTACTCTACAAGTAATAAATATTATATTATGTGAATAATATTACATTTACCATTTCATGGAAAGACTATTAATGTGTAAAGGTACATGAAACAAAAGGGTTCATGAAGAAGTAAAACACGCTACATAATAACGAATTCTATGACCTAGAAGTTTGGTTATACATTCGTTCAGCTAATGAATCACGAAAGCGGGTCCATTGTGGACATGTCTCGATGAAATTAATGTTTGGATGTTCGTCCATTTCAGCTTGAGTGATAGAAGGATCATCTTTTCCTAATATCTCAAGACCTATTGTCGAGCCCATCTCCCAACAGATCGAATTATGCAGTAGACAACATGATGATCCTCGCATGTACTTTAAGAGAATAAAACGACTTGTTTCGTAGGATGGTCCAACGATTTTTTAGAGCACCAAAAGCTCTTTCTATTATATTTCTTACTGATGAGTGTGCTTTTAAAAAAAGTTATCTCGGGTTACAAGGCAGGTTTGTTCCCCTCTGATCTGAAAGATGATATCGCTCGCTTCTATAAGGTGCTAAAAATCCTTCTGCATTTTGATAACTCGCATCACAAAGGTAGTACTATCCTGGTCCATTACACGTTTTGTTAAATTGTATTCACAATTAGTAAGACTATTGAATGTCTTAAAGCATTTATTTACCGTATGGGACGTGGAATCCATTGGTCCTCGACAAAACATTCCTCAAAACTCTCAAGTTAGCTGTTGACCCGTCCCATCCAGCGAGAACGTATATGAACTCCTAACTTGGAGCGCAAACAGCTAAAACATTCGTTGTGATCAAACCCTTCATATTCCTAAAAGATGCACGATACTCAGGTGGAACATGTATCTCTATATAAGTACCGTCTAAAGCCCCTAGACAATTCTGCATTTTTGTAATGCTATAATTTCTATTTCATAGTATTGTTTATAACTATGAAAAAAATGCTATCATAGATACATTATAACATCTTTTACCAAGTTGTCATAGCCAATGTTATTGAAAGTTCTAACAAAAATATAAGTTCATTTTTTTTATGTCAAATTTCAAGGTAGAAACATTTCAAAATATTGTTATACTTAAAATGTAATGTACACAAAATAAATCAAATAAATTTTATATAATGCTAAATTTGATTAGAAACAATTTCTTCTAAAATAAAAATGTTTTACATCTATCCAATATAAAATTGATGTCTAATCTTTACATACAATAAAATAAATGAGATGGTAAGTTCCCCATAAGGATTGTTCACACTTGAACTTGAGCTCCATAAATTCCACCTTCTTTATAGCGACATGGATTTGGAATCTTCATCAAAATCATTTTTCAATGTTTTCCTATTTGAATAACATAAAGTCAAATCATAATGTATCTATAAATTATTGACAAAACTTATATCAAAAAATCATAAGAGAATATATTTACAATGTACCTTCCCGAGTATATAAAGGAGCACAGCTCAGTCCCCCAATCATCAAAGAAACATTCTTAACATAATTATATATTTTTTTTGTTTGTGTGCATGCAAGCAGGTTCGTAAGTAAGCAACTCATTTGTCTCTCTTTAACTCAAGAAAGTATGAACTTGACAATATCAATTTTCAAGATTTAAGAAATGGAAACAATCATTGTCAATATAACAAACTTTTCCTAAATCAATTAATAAAAAACAATTAATACAATTTTATTGGAGGATTTTTGAAAAACAATTAAGCTAAAAATAGAAGAACCAAGTGAAATAAGTACTCCAGAAAAACATGAAACCAAAAAAAAAGTGTGATAACCAAGTAGACATGTTCTTCTTAAATATAGTTTATATTGAGCTATATTTTTTTAGACAAAAAAGAAATTGGAAAATGAAAAAAGTTATGATATAACAAACTTTTCGTAAGCTATAGTTACTAGAAGTTGTAAGTGTGACTATTTTAAATTGATAGTGAATTTGAACTTTATCGACACAATTTCACAGCTCCAACACAACACGAACATATCCATACTTAAAATTAGCCATAAAAACTTCAACAATAAGAGTTACAAACATGATAAATATTGTTATAATAATGTAACGCTTAAATTAGTAACTTCAATCAAGGCTTACTCGAGAAGCCACAACAAAGAGAGAAAATTAATTGAATTTAAAAGATTCATGAGTGTTTAAGTAGAGGAAGAAGACAAGAAGAAAAAAGACTTGCCTACCGATGAACAAAATGTGAAAGGGACTGATCCTCGTCAACCTCTCAAAGTGGTATTGCGAATTAAATGTTACCTGACAATTAGAATGATACAAAGAAGTGTTACTTAACAATGTGGATATTAAAAATGCAAAAGATGGAAGCATTACATTTTCTTAAAGTTTCTTATGATTTTTAAATCAACTGAACCTATTTATTTTCTAACTTAATAATACCATGTTCAATCACTTCAATAGATAGGTATAATTAACTGCTTCGTGAACTAGGAAAATCACTTCAACACACTCAAAGCAATAGTCTACACAAATGATACTCAATTAGAATCAATCTTAACATTGCTATATCTTAGCAACTAATATAAATTGCAACATTGATAAACAACATTTACAAAATAAGTATTTGTTATAGTTTATGAGTCGTTATGGACACTAGCAATGTGCCATAAAATGACATCTCGAAAGTTGCCACAAAAATTTCCACTATTTCTTCACATTCAAAGCCCTACCTATTCACAAATTATCTCAATTTCATGGTTCAATGGTCTAAGTTTAATGAAAACATATCTTACTAATTATAGTGCAACACAACAACAAATAGATGTGAACGAAGAAAATACAATAAAGAATTAGAACAAAAACAATATTTGAAATGGAAATAGCAACATCAAAACTACAATAAATCAACCTATTATTTTTAATTGAACAAATCAACCGAACCTCTACTTTATTGAAGTCGACGGTCATCGTACTGCACAAGATCACATTATCAACCTAATAATATATTACGAAGTCAATATATTATTAGGTCAATTCATAGTTAGTTTAAACTCAACATATCTTATAAACAACTGAAATAAAAAAACTAAAAATCTCTAGCCTCAGAATGAAAGCATTTTTCATTTCTCAAACGAGATCAGCTGCATTTCATCAAATAGTTTGTTTTTTTAAAAGTGAACCAACAATTAGAATTGGAGCATAAAATGTAAAACAAGTTAACAAACAAATTAGAACGAAGCATATAAAAAAATTAAACCAACAACAAACACAAAAACCTGAAACAAGATTGCTTACAACTAAAGCAGAATCAATGATAAAATTAAACTAATATAGAGAATACAAAAAACTTGCAGGATAAAATAACAAACTTGTAGAATAAGAACTTGCAGGATAAAATTAAAAACTTGCTGAATAAGAACTTGCAGGATAAAAAACGAGTTAAGAATTTTTTGGATACAAAGAACACAAAAGACAACCAACATACCAAAATTGGAAGCAAAGTTCGTTATAATGTTAACTTCTTTCAATGTAACAACAACAAAAAATTGAAATAAGTTTAGGAACTCACTGCAACTCAACAATATGGGGGATGTATGTTCAAATGAAGCAACACCATCAAAATTTAAAATCGAAAAGAAGAGGGATGCAGTAGAATTAAATGAACACTTCCAATCAATTGAATGAGGTGTAAAATCAATTTAAGCACATTAATATGCTAATCGGGCAGCATTAACATCTAAATAGGATAAAATCTATGGAGTTGATGTGGTTTAAGTTGGGTTAGTGAGACATTTATTCTGGTAGGTGAAGAGAAAATACAAAGAGTTCAGGTCTGATTGTAAAATACATAATCAACTACATATCATTCATTCATAGAGGAAAAAAACAATCAAAAGTTAATGTGGTTTAAGCGATTACCATTTCGAAAAAAAAAAAGCAACGATTACCAGAGAACAAATAACGAAAGGAACAAACGAAGAACGAAAAAAAAAATCAACAAAATTGAGAAGACGATTACCAGAGAACAAAGAACGAAAGGAACAAACAGAGAACACAATATAAAAATAAAAATAAAAATAGAGAAGACGATTACCAGAGAACAAATAAGGAAAAAATAAAATAAAATAGAGAACACATCATCGGCTAGGGATTAGGGTTAGAATACTTACCTCCTTATATCTGATTTCATCACTAAGCCGATTCAAGGACTCGCTCATCTTGATATTGGCTTCAATAACGAATTTCAATCAGAGAAATAACGCCATTTTTAGCACATGCATGCCTTAACGAAGAAAACTCGGCTGAATCCGCGACACGAGTCTAATATCTGGAGACCAAGAAGTGAACTTCGAAGTTAGATCGAACTCATAAATGAAGGGAAAGAACGAATTATTCAAAAGTAACTGAAAACATCACAAACCATATGTGATGCAAAATTTTGCAAAGAAAAACATTAACAAAACCAGAAAATCGAAAAGGAAAAAAAATCGGAACGAACAAGGGAAGGAAATTGAAGATCACGTCAAAAAAGAGAGACGAAACGCGTGAAACGAGAGGGAGAGAGAAAACTCAGTTTAAGGCTACAGAAATCGAGTGAGTTGATGAAACGTGATTTACCGATGAAGAAAACACGTGTCCCAAACGTGGCTTAACGAAAATCATTAACGCGTGTGTATTTATCACCGGTGACAAACACCTACCTAATGACTACCTACAGCATCCTTTAAAAAGACATGCTATAAGGGTGGTCAGTGCAATTAAAAAAAAAAAAAACTTTAAATTGGTAAAGTGAACAAATTAATCAAAGAAACATGGCAAGCTTTTCGTTTCCTTTCGCATTCTTAGGAAAAGGCCACTGCCATTGGTCGTAACAACAACAAAAACAACTAGGGCTTATGAGCAGGGTTTATCGAACAGTTCTGCGTCTCTAAAATCTCACTGCATTTCTCCCGCGCTCTAGCTTCAAAGTCCCATCTTCCTCTTCCCAGTTCTGCAGCAGCTTCATACTGCTACTCAAACTGCGCCGCCATGACGTCCTCCAAGCACAACCTCCACGTTATCGAGTCGGCGCTTCTGGGTCCATCCCCTCCATCGCCAGCGCAGAGGGTCGAGCTCTTACACGCCATTCACAATTCTATGCCTGCTTTTCGGTCGCTGCTTCAATTCCCTGTACGTATGCTATTCTTTTTTGACATTTGCCGAACTGGGTCTATGAACATTTTTGATTCAGTAGCTTTTATCTGTCTGTTGGTGTTCTGATTTATTTGAATTTTGGTTTGTAGTCGCCGAAAGCTTCAGACCGTGCACAAGTTCAATCTAGAGAAGTCAGGCGGCCGGATTCGTCAATAATAACGCTCGATGATCAGGATGTTGAAATTGTAATTTCTTTATCCATTTTTGTCGGGCTTTCAATCAGAATGTGCTTGTATGATATGGGTTGTCAATCAGAATGTGCTTGTATGATATGGGTTGTCATGGAACGTAGATTCGGTTCTTCAACTTGTGGTTGACGGCAGTTGAAAATACTAGTTTTAAGTAGTTAACCTTCTTCCTTTGTTTCTTCTACTTTGGTTTGGTGGGATAATGTTACAATCGTATCAATGCACTTTTGACTAGGGTCAATCCCAATAACTTCCTAGAAAAATCACACCGATTCTCTAGAACTGATCTAAAATGTAGAAAAGCGAGTGTTTTAAAAATTTAGAAGACTCATCTAACCAAACCAGGCAAGAAAGAAGAAGTCTTCGACCCCTTTCCTTCTTAGATTGGTGTATCATCGTTGTTATATTTTTTATGTTTTAAATTTTTGATAATAAAGAATTTGATTGATATTTGAAATTACAAAAGAATGGGAGATCTCAATACAAGGATAAGGTAAATAAAAGTTGAAAGTTTCATCAATGTTAAGCACCGCAAGTTTTCCCAATATTTGATATGGCACAACATGGTGTTATATGATTTCACTTCCACGTTTGTTTGTAGATATTAAAATTGAGTGACGACCTCCATCTGAACGAAGAGGATTGTGTGCATCTACTTGTTGCTGCACATCAAGAGGTCTCTCTCTCTCTCTTATTTATTAACTTATAATTTTATGTTTTAAGTCAGCCTTATTTGTCTCCCTTTATAACTTGTTTTTCTTGTGCTTAATAGTGGGCTTTAATGGGACGAGATCCTTCAGAGATTTTCCGCCTTGCAGCAGGGCTTTGGTATACAGAGAGAAGAGATCTAATAATGTCACTCTATACACTACTAAGGGTATCTATGTAATCATTTTGTGTGTATCCTATTTTTGGGAACTACAATTATGTTTTTCTTTGCCTAGGAAGTATGGACACTTTGTTTTTGACAAAGTATATGTGTTGGTACATTGTGCAATTCTTAGTTCCTTGTACACTGTAGTTTTTATCTTTTATTATTTTATTTTTTGCAGGCTGTTGTACTTGATCAGGGACTTGAAACTGGTCTCATATCTGACATCCAAAGACACTTAGAAGATCTTATAAATAATGGACTACGACAACGATTGATTTCTTTGATAAAGGTTGGTTTTTCATCAGCTTTGTTTTAGGTCATGTCATGTATGTAAACCTTCCGCCTAAGCTTGAAATCCTGTTACTATTACTATTCTGCTTTAGCATCAGCTTAGTATTTAATAATGTGGGCATAACAAAGACAATCAACTTTCGCGATTGGATTTATTAAGTTTTCCTGTATTTAGTAACACTAGGTCTAGACCTATGGATATTTCATTTTGTAAAAATCTTGTGAGATACAGGACACATGGTTGTTAGCTTAAGCGTTTCTGTTAGGATTGAAAAAAAAGTTGATATACTTCAACTACTAGATTGTGTGTCCTTGTTTTTTCTTAAAACCTGTCGTTCATATGAATAATTCCAACAATAAGATTTCTTTTGTAGTTATAGTATTTCTTTGTCGGGGGTTGAAGTTAGCCAGCCTCGCTTCTGTCATTATTCCAATCGGTCTTTATTTATAATGAATGTATAGGTTGTTGATTTGTGGTCTCTCAAGTCCGCACAAGTCTCTCTCTCGCTCTAATTTTGTTGTGAAATATGGGGTTTTCTATGGTAGGGTGTTTTCATCTCTTATTTTAGATAATAATATTTAATATCTTATGTGTAAGTTTAATATCCAACAGGATTAAGTGCAAATCTAATCCTTTCATTTCTTATATGTTCAGTTTTTTTAGTTAGTACATACAACTTCCTGCAACATTAATTGTGAACCCACGATGTTACAGATTTGATTGTTCAAGTATTTTTCATGTTCAGTCAAGAAATTTGAGAAGATTTCATGGTTGAATATTAACGGCAAAAAGACCGAGTTCCACTACATGGGTCTAGCTGAAGCTGAAGCAATTAATCTGGTTCCACCATTTGATTTTAAGGTTTGCTTTGGCCAGCTATTTATTTGGTGTTATCATGAAATGGAAACTCCAAGACTATCGATTTTTGGAAATCTATTACCGAAAAGATTGAAAAGTGGCTTCATAATTGGGGATCCATTAATATATCGAAAGGAGGCCGTCTAACCCTTATCAATGTGGTGTCTAATCTCCCATTTTATTACCTATCTATTTTTAAAGCTCCAACAAAGGTAACCTCCTCCTCATATGCTCTGATGCTCTAAGGATTAAACCCTTTTACCGTTTCCTTTTCTTCTTCTTCTTCTTCTCTGATCCAGAAGGAGAGGAAGAAATCTAAACCATAACCAAAACCAAAACCCATCAATTCCCATGGACTCTGCTTCCTTTGATTCTCCCTCACATGGGTTCATCGACAAAGAGTCTATGGTTGACCCCTTCTTGGTGGAGGCTCTCCATAATCCTCGACATCGTCTCACCATTTTACGAATGGAACTTGATATCCTGAAGTTTTTGCATAATCCGGATCAGCAACTGTTCGAGTTTTAGCATTTTCCTACTTCATACCTTCGACTTGCAGCTCACCGTGTTGCACAACACTATGGCCTTCAAACCACGGTTCAGGACTCTGGTATAGATGGGTTTGGAAATAGGATCTTGGTTCGTAAAACAGTAGAAAATAGACTCCCTTCTGTGCGTTTATTTGAAATACCAGCAAAGCAACTGGACGATGAGAAACATGAGCAGCAGGCTAAATTTGTCATCAGACGACCTAACTAAATGTCTGAAAGTTCAGCCAATGATGGAGGTCTCAAACAAAATTCTGTCAGAAGCATGGAAGAGAGAAAGGAGGAATATGATAGGGCACGAGCTCGAATCTTCAGTTCCCCAAGTAGTCCTGAATTAGATGGCACAACATCTCAGGCCCCATCTGAAGTAAAGTATGCATGCTCGAACAGGGATGAGACTGAAAGCTGTAAAATTTTGGGTAGTGATTTGGATAGTTTTAATGGCAGGGATGGCATGTCTTCTCGTGTTGCCATTTTCAAAGATAGGGAAAAGGATCGTAGTGACCCTGATTATGATCGCAATTATGATAGGTATATTAGGAGCCTTCCAATCAATCAAAACTTAAACTTGACGCCCTTTGTTATGCAAAAAATTCAGCCTCCATTTGTACAATATGATTCGGGTTATTCTCTCATGGGCCTATGCCCGGAACTCAAGCTTCACTTAGCTATATGCCTCATCCGAGTCCCATTGTAAGCCCTTTCTGCACAGTAGGCTTAAACCAGACATCTAGAGATGCATCTTATGAGCAGTGGCAGAGTGCTGCAATGATGTATGCTCATTCCTACAACCAGCTCAGGCATTCTGCTTTTCAGGCCCCATTCTTCCAACAACCTCTCAGCTTTGACTATTCTCAAAACCATTAGAAGATAAGACGAGTTAAGGTGAAAATGCTTTACAAATAGATTTTGTACTTGTAGGGGTTGCTTTTACTCTGGTTTGACCGATTGCAACTCAGGTCTAGTTTGTTCTTCATTTTGGATCTTATTATAAGAATTTGTACCCATTTCAAAACTTTCTGATACCTTTTGGACAAATTTACATACTAGTTTAATTTCTTCAAAAAAAACAAAGGTAACCTCTATAATTGAACAGTTTAGAAATTACCTTTGGAGGAGAAACAAAGGGAAAGCTTGCAGCCATTTGATCAGATGGAATCAAGTTAAAAAGCATTTGGATGGGGGTCTTGGTATTAAACCAGATGTTCGAATTAAAAATGATGTCTTATTGGAAAAGTGGACGTGGAGATATGCTATGGAGAAACACGATTAAGAGGAAACATGGTGGATCCATCATGTTGGGTAGTTTTTTAAAAAGCCCACTCAGGTGTGCACCTAGGCCCAAGGTGCACATCATGTCAAGGAGAGGTGCGCGCCTTTTGGCGTATTTCTTAAAGCCTTAAGGTGTGAGTGCCTCGTAGGATTTTGTGTTTTTTTTATTTTTTTTACTCTTTTACCTACAATTTTTGTGTTTTGTCTCCCTATAAGCTTTGACTGTGCATATATTCAAAGCGCATGATAAGTAGTTGAATTTTATGTATTTTTATATAATTCTTAATTACAACTTCATTTCTTTCCATGAAAATGAAAGTTAATAGTCGAATTGTATGTATTTTACTTATTATTATTAGTTAAACTTCATTTATTCCCATAAAATGAAGGTTAATTGTTCAATCTTATGCGTGTTTTATTTATCATTCTTGGTTAAATACTTCATTTCTTTCCATGAAATTGTTTTGATACTGCATTATTCATTTATTTACGTGTGTGTGTATATATTTTCAAATATTTTTTTTATATAGTGCGCCTTAAGTAAAAAAGCCTGCACCTATTGGTGCGCCTTGCGCCTCAGGCTCCAGAGGGCTATTGCGCCTTAGTGCGTCTGGAGCTTTTTGAAATACTGGTCCCGAGTAATAGGAATCTCCATTCATCAAAAGACCCATGGAAGAATATTGCAAAAGTGAGCTCTTGTTTTTCGCTAGAATTCATAGAAAGATTGGAAACCGTGAGGATACTCTCTTTTGGGAAGATAGTTGGTTGTAGTTACAAAAACCTATGAATTTATTCTCACACCTTTACTGTCTCTCTCTGAAAAGGAAAGCTCTATTAGATCTTTGTGGTGTGGGACAAGCCGATTCTGGAATCTCCACTTTAGAAAAGCCCTCATTGAGATTGAGGAATGAGCTTCATTTTCAAACAAACTTGACAAAACAAATTTGAACGCGCAAATGGACAAGTTGGTGTGGCCGCATGAAAAAGATGGGGGCTTTTCGACAAAGTCTCTTTTCAAATGCTCGATGAGCTCCTCTAAGGGATAAAATGAGGATGTAGCTTTGTTCTACAAGGTTCTTTGGAGGGGTAACCAACCTAAAAAAATAAAGTTTTTTGTTTGGGAACTCAGTCATATGGCTGTCAATACACTTGATAATATAGTATTTTGCAAAAGAAGGTCCTAAACATCACTCTGGCGCCAAGTTGGTGTTGCCTATGCTACAACGGTAAAGAAACACATAAGATAACCATATCTTTATTCATTGCACATGGGCTCATACTTTTTGGTGTAGATTACTGAAAATTTTTAATTGGACCTTCGCTCAACCAAAAGACCTAAGGACTTTTCTCCAAAGCTTTTTGATTGGGCACCCTTTCAAAAACACAAAGGAGACAATCTGGAAAATTTGGTTTATGCTTTCTTTTGGAAATAATGGACAGAAAGAAACAATAGAAGTTTCAATGACACCTACCTTTCATTGGAAGATCTTATTGAATCTGCTCTTCATATGGGTTTGTATTGGTGTCATCGTACTCCACCTTTATGTAATTATGACCTTTCTACTTTTTTTTTTGAAAAAGCTACAAATTTTCATTAAGAAAACGAAAGGAGCTGAAACTCAAGATTACAATGATATCTACCCCAAAGGGTGGAGGGGAAACAAAAAGAATGAAACTGTTA
>JBBMEG010025912.1:0-24175 GCA_037832605.1 Cyclanthera cordifolia
ATTTCAAATTAAGAGACCCAAAGATTACAAAAAATTATAATTTAGAGCTTCTTCACCATAGGAAATATGACCTAAAAAAAAGCAAGTACCATAATATGAAGAAATAGGCCCAGGGATGGTGGAGAGCTGACATCGTGCCTCCCCTATTGTACATTCTAGACCATTTTCAGTCTCACTCAAATGCATGTCTTTTTTGCGAGGAATCATACGCCAGCGTGGAGAGCCGCTTGTCAAAAATTCCATCTCGAGCCTTGACATCATCGGGATGGCTCGGGGCCCCATCGTGCCCCCACTAAGCCTTGACACCATCGTGGCTTGCTTTCTAATGCATCCAGCTGACACTATTGAACACTCTACTTGGTGTGATGCATGATGTACCGCCCTCTTCGATCACATCATGGCTTATCAAGATGTGGGTCTTAAGAACATATTCGATGACTCTGACACATAGCTCAGCTGATATTAGTGATTAACTAGCATATACTCGATCTATCTGTGTCTTGAGTTCTTATCTTCAATGTTGTAACCTCAAAATATATATATACGCATTATTAAATCTAACATCTATATAATGTAGCACAAAAAATTAGGAGTGATTTTGAAATGAGAAATTATTTTCTTTGTTTTTGAATGATTATAAATGATTGATTAAAAATAAAATAAGTGGTTATAATAACTAGTTGTGTTGTAGTTGTTTGTAAAGGAGTTAATAAATAGTCATTTTTACCCACAACTTAAATACTACATTCAAAAAGCCCTCTAAATCTTTAAATTATATTGACTAAATAGTACAAAGAACTCTAGTCATTTGTACATAAAGTTGTTGTTGTGACCTCAAACTTCCCCTTGAAGACAGTTCCCGACCAACCCCATAATCTTTTGGAAGGTCATGAGTTCGAAATTTCCACCTTCAATTGTTGTGATCTCAAGAAAATAAATAAAAGAAAATTTACATTTACATTATTCTTTTATATCTTTTCTTTTCATCCTAACCAAACATGCTAGTCACGAGTATCCAATGAACACAGCAAATAAATTATTCTTTGGCAAAATGTACATTAACTAAAATGATATTTTAAAGAAAATAAAAAAGAAAATCATTTTATTCGTCCTGTTCTTTATTTGGAGCGGATGCTTTGAAAATTACAATCCTCCATTCTTTTCTCTCTTTATTTATTCAATCCGAAGAACAGAATTTAAATCTATAACTAAAGATGTATTTCGATCCATTGAATTGAATAGAGATTGAGATTTTAAGGTGAATAAGGTGGATATTTAATATTATATTAAATTGCGAATTTAATATTATGTTGAATAAATTATTGAACTAACATAAGATAGGTCCATGATCTACAAATTGTGTGTCAAATATATGTTCCTTAAATTATTCAATTTGTGTTAAATGGATTATTGACATTTAATTCTTTTTAATTTTTGTATCCTAATATATTTGACACCAAATTGAAAATATTAAATTATTACATGCTTTTTAATAATAATAAAAAAAAAACTATCAAACACATTAAAGTTGAGAAACTAAATAGTCAAATATTGTTTGCCAAAACAATTTGGAGTGTTTGTTAAAGGGTTTTAAAATGAGAGTTGAGTTTTAGTTAAATTCTAGTTTTGTGTTTTTTATTTTTCAGAATTTGTCTGGAATAAGGGGCAGACTGCCCCATTTTAGCGCCACGTGGCGCAACCAGAAAGTGCCACGTGGCGCCAATGCAATTTTTTTTTACTTTCTTTTTTTCTTTTATTTATTCAAATATATTTACAAAAAAAAAATTATTTAAAAATATTCATAAATATCATATCATATCACATCTAAAACACTTTTCATAACTCTTCCATAAACATCTTACTAAAACTTTCAAACAAACAAAAATTAGTAACACCTCTTTATAAACACTCTATTAAAATCTTCAAACAAACGAGCTATTACTAAACACTCAAAATAACTCCTCCTCTATAAAATCTCTAACAAACACCCGTTAGAGATTTTTATTACAAAGATTTTTTTTTTTTTTAATATCACAATATCGAAGTCAATGATGGTGAAAATAGTGCAACATATACATAGACCAAGTTATTCTTTCGAGTGAAAATATATGCCTTTGATTTAATTTTGTACGAGTACTATTGATTTATGAGCTGTATGAATATATAAAGTGAGTTTGAGATTAGTTTTAGAATTATAAGAAAGCGTTTTTTTTTTTTTTTTGACCTAATTAAAACAACCATACGTTATTACATAATCAAAAGTGATTTTTTTTTTTTAATAAAATTTAAAGTGATTTTAGAATAAGTTTTAGATTTTTTTTTATTAGGATAAATTTAGAGAAACAATTGACTAAAGAAACTTCCGTATTGTATTTCAAACTAATTATATTGTATATCAAATAGTTAACTCTAGACATTATATGTATAATATTTAAATAATTAAATCTAGTAATTTGATAAAGTCTATAAAATAGAGGAATTATATTCCTAACACTCTTTTCAAGTTGGAGCCTGTAAATTACAAATGCATAACTTATCAGGTAGAAGTTGAAACTCTTGCTTTCTAAGTGCCTTTGTTAAAATATCAGTCAACTAATAACCAGTAGGAACATATGCAGTAATAAGATTTCCATATAATAATTCATCACGAACAAAATGACAATCAGCTTCGACAAGCTTAGTGCAATCATGAAACACGAGATTCTTTGCAATATAAAGTGCAGATTGACTATCATAGAACAATTGCATAGGTTGAGAATGCACAAACGAAGAGAAGCCATTACAGATTTCAACCATTTAAACTCACATGTAGCAATAGCCAGCGCACGATACTCAGCTTTAGCAAATGGATGAGACACAGTAACATGTTTCTTTATTTTCCAAGAAGTAGGAGAAGATTTAAAAAAAAAAAAAAAAATCACATACCTAGTCAGCGAATGACGAGTCAACGGGCAAGTTGCCAAATCACTGTCACATAGAACGGCCAAACACATCTCGCCTAAAGATGGTAAAATAATATTTCTTGACCCTAAGTGCCCTTTAAGTAGTGCAATACTCGTAAGGTGTGAAAGAGTTAAAAATTGTGCAAGGATTTCAGCTTAATAACTCAGTTCCAGACGAGTTATAGACAAATAAACAAGACGTCCAACTAATCGACGATATTGATCAGGATGTGCATACGACTTCCTCTCAACGCAAGCCAGCCAATGAGTTTGCTCCATAGAGCTTACAACCGAGCATGTCAGTTTCAGTCAAAATATATAAAGCATACTTGCGTTGACAAAGATATATACCTTCATCACTTTGAGCTACCACAATACCATAAAATACTTCAAAACTCTTAAATCTTTCATATCGAAGCACTAACTCACTAAACAATGAATAATCAGTATAAGATTGCATAAAACCATAAGTTTTTAAAGCAATAGATAACTTAGCAAATCACTAACCAAGGTGCCATTTTCAAGCCATACAAAAACTTATGTAGCCTACAAACCTTCCCTGGAACTGAAGTCGTGCACCCTGGAAGAAATTGCATATACATTTCCTCTTCCAAATCACCATGAATAAAAACATTATTAACATCCATCTAATGAAAATTCCATTTCAAGCATTCAACAATAGTAATAAAAAGGCGAATTGTTCCCATTTTTGCCACTAATACAAACGTTTTATTGTAATCAACTACAACAACTTGTCAATTACCACGAAAACCAAGCATTCATTAAGACATTCAATTTCATTGGTGAACGAATATTTGATGTTATATATCGAACAACTACTAATAGCCTTCTTGCTAGAAGGAAAGTTCTACAAAGTTCAGTTTGTTAAAGGTTGTGCCATAAAGGCCTACTGGTTTGTATTTAAAAAACAAGCATTTAATGTAATACATTTGATGTTATATTTCTATTATTAATCAAAGTTATTATTTCATTGATTGTACATTTAATATACAGACATCATTCAGTTAAATTGCATTAATGAGATTAATGGCGACGTCCGTGGTTATTTAGATGTACACTTAGACAAGTATGTGAGACGTACAAGTGAATCTAGTTTTAAGTTAATAACGTAAAATGTCTACAGTATATGGATTAAGGCAGGGTGACTAAGTCCTAGTAACACTGTTGGTACAATCCCCTTAGCAAGTATTGCAAACAACCTGATCCTAGTTGTTCATATGGAGACATGTGAGAGTGTGAGACATATGCAGAAAAAAGTTTATGTATAAGACGAGACTATAAGTTTTATGATCGAGCTAATGATTCTGATAGACTTCCATCAACTACTTCTCTAAGGATGATATGTATGTCGATGTGATCTAAATCCTGAGTAGAGATGTTCATTTTCATCGACATCAATGTAGTATGTACCGCGAAGATCACCATGAGTCCTTAACAGGTTACACGAAGTTTGAAAACAAGCACGATTCATTCTAGTTGTCTCACGACAAACTGGATAGCTTTCTCTCATCAACGAGAAAATGGTCATCTAGCGGAAGTGATGTCGAAAGAAAGAGGAATAATGTAGACTTTCTTCCGTACGGTTGTAGTTCATCATCAGGTTTGCTAGAAGCAAAAACTAATTATGACATCCATACAATACTTTTAATACTAAAATCATCTTACCGTGGTCCATTATCTAACATAAAGAAATGCAAAAAATTATAGGTAGATAATTACGAAACTCATATATTTCAATTGAAATTGAAAATGGAAGAAAGAAAGAAAATATGAGTTTCATTTTATGTTCTATTATTTTAGATTAGTTTAAAAAAAAAAATTCAACATGGGTTCAAATGAAAATTAAAAAATATTCTATTATTCATTATGTATAAATATATGTACACTAATAAAGTTGTAAATATATGATGAGAACTTGCATTGTACATTTTTTTTTTTTTCTTCTTATTTGGAGCTTAATTTTTGGTAAATCTCTTCTTTTTTGGAAACTTGCAATGAATTACGTCAACATAAACGTTGAAATAAATTTCCATCAATTGTTTGGAAGCCTAATTTTTGGTAAATCTCTTTGTTTGGAAGGTGAAACATTCTAATCTTGTTTCTATTTTTGGCTAGAGATGGGATAGAAAATTTCCTGTCATTTTCAATTTTTAAATAAATATATAATAACTTATCATAAAAAAAATATTTTTATCAAAATTTGGAGGTAAAAAGTAAAAAAATGAAATGAAATCAAATAATAAGATAAATATACTTATATAAATATGTGTATTTTCTTTTTTAAATAATGAAATCATGAATATTTTTTGAATAAGCAAGTTATGTATTCATTTATATGAAATTACCATGATCAAGAAAACAATGCTTTGATGCAAGTTCTTAAAAAAAAAAAATGTTATTATGGTATTCAATTGTTTGGTACCAAAATACAACTTCATGAAATTACCAATAAAATTTTATTTCTTAAATAAAAAAAATGTTATTTCAATTTTGTTGTAATGTATTGACTTGAAAACTACTTGAATTTAAAATTACTTCAGTAATTATTAAATTTTATAAATTAGACCTTAAATTATAAATATCAAAGTTAAGATAAATAATGAAGATATATTATTCATTTTTGTTCCACTATCTTTAGTTTTCGTATTGTAAAAAAATTACTTGAATGGAAAATTTTGAATTTGCAAGGTTAACAACAATTGCATTGAATGTCCATGGATTAAGTTAATGTCCGAACGATAGAAACTGTTCCATAGTTAAATTATAATCCATAGTGTGACAAACAATGTATAAATTGAACGAACATGTAAAAAAAGATAGTAATTTACAAAGATAACGAACGTAGAACTTATCAACCTCGTCGACCAACTGTAGAATAAATCTTTGAACCGCGCTTAAGTTATGATCTGCAAGAAACATGTAACGAAGACATTAGTAACAAATCAAATATTGAGAAAGATACTTTTATCCAATTAAACAAGTTATGGAAGGGTACCTCACATTTTGCAAACAAATGTATGAACATAAGCAGAAAATAAATATAGCCAGTCTCAGGATATGATGCATTACTCATTTCTCAATTGAGATCATATTGCTATCCTATATATATATAACTTAAATTTCCAAAAAAAAATTAAACAGAAACAAAGTTGCAAAGATTTGAATGATGTAGAAAGAAAATGAAGTAAATCAACATAAGCAATGGATGTACATGAATATAATCAACATAAGCAGGAGATGTACATGAACTTAATGAAGATAAGCAAGAGATGTACATGATCTAAATCAAGATAAGCAAGAGATGTACATGAACTAAATCAAGATAAGCAAGAGATGTACATGAACTAAAGCAAGATAAGCAAGAGATGTACATGAACTAAAGCAAGATAAGCAAGATCAATGCATGAACTAAAGCAAGATCAGTACATGAACTAAATGAAGATTAGCAAGATCATTACATGAACTAAATGAAGATAATCAAAATCAGTACACGAACTAAATGAAGATAAGCAAACTGGTTCTCACACATCAAAGCAATCCTATCTAATTATGACATATATGGGAATGAAAAACACAATTTGGGCGTACAAAATTAGTATAGAATAATAAAAAAATAAAGGCAATTTAGTTGGTCTAAACATAATACATACTGAGAGAAGGATATGCGAAGGTGAAGAGGCCTAAAGAACAACATGATATATATATATATATATATATATATATATATAGGCAGAACAGCCATTCGGTTGTTGTATCCAACAGCTAAAAAAGTACAAACATTGAATACCGAATCACATAAACTGGGAGCGAATCGAATGAAGAGATGGTCCATTTATATTGAAATGATTGAAGAAACAGAAAGTTGTTCACACAGTTATTGCAAAATGAATAACCAAAATAAACATAGTTATTGCTTAAACACCACGAGCATGAAAAATGAAAAAAACGTACATAATTGAATTTTCAGTTGAACAACCAAATTAATTCCCAATGTAACATTGACCGAAGTAGAAATTATAGAAAACTTATTTTTTTTCAAAACAGAGAGCTCATCATCGACTGGCAAGGGAAAGAAATACTAACTTTGATCTGTCCCCCACCAAGTCGAACCTTTCAACGTCCTTCCAAGCAGGAGTAGATAGTCTGTTTTCAACGTGTAAACCCAAGAACAACTCGAAAACAAGGCATGCATGAAAAAAGTAGAGCATCTTGGCGACAAGAGGTTACAGATTCGACGGCAAGAGGTTACATATATATATATATATATACATACATGTATATATATATATATGTATGTATGTATATGTTGTAAGTGGATGTATTGTATGTACGATGTTAATAGATTGACACAGGTATATATATCTAACTTTATTCGAACATAGGTGTGCACTATGCATCAGATATACCTATCTCTATTATATGCAATTGAATACGTTTTGATTTTGAATATGTATCAGTAAGTACAATGCATCAAACATGTGTTTGAATATATATGATTGTGTACATAATGATAGGTCGTTAAATTCCAGCTCGTAGTAGAATTGGATTTTATATATTTAAGGATTTGATTAGGATATTATTTGATCAATTTTATTTTTAAAATTAAATCCAACAATTTAAATAATTGAAAAATGTACCTATTCATTTGATTTTATTATTATTTTCCATTGTCTTTTATAATCAAAAATTTTTTTATCTCAATTTAAAAGTTTCTAAAACATATGGCAAAATATAAACTCACCCCCATGACTCGTTCTTAAGATAATTCTCCAACGTACATACATATAGGTATTGAAGCAGTTTCATAGATTTCTTCCAACAAGAGTTTTCCTATTATGTTGTAATTGTAGGCATAACATGAATCGAAAACAAATGTTAAATATTTTGGAATTGATTTAGATATGTTGTAATAAATTTTATTTTGAAAACTAAATCCAACTATTTAAAATGTTAAAAAAAAAAATGAATGTTGATTAGAGGAATATAATTACTGCTTAAACTTTGATGAACTTATTTAATTGCATTTTTTTTAAATGTTTATAAATAAATTAATAAAATATTATATAATATTTTGGAGATATTATAATTTATCCTCGAATCATAAATCGAGTGGATGTTAGTGTATTCATATCAGTTCGGCTATATTTGCTTTGACCAATATTTTCTATTAGCCACAGACTCAAATGTTATATAATTTTAACGATTTTACTAATAAATAAATAAAGTAGTTTTTTTTTTTGAAAAATTAAATAAAGTGGTCATGAATTTATAATAACAATCTTTTATTTAATTTTGACTCAAATTTCAAACAATTTAACTTTTAGTCAATAATATTATTATGTGACTGACGAAAAATTTTACTTATTTATGGAATAAGTTTTTTAGGGTGTTGGTTTGGTCTATTGATTATAATTCAATTTAATTTTTTTTTTTCTCAAAAAAAAAAATCAATTTAATTTTAAAGTAACAAATTCAATTTTAAAAATTAGTATTTGACTAAGTATGTATTTGAAAGTAGAGTTTTGTGAAGAAGAAAAAAAATAAAAAAAACACGTACTGATTTAATTTATTTAAAAAATACTAATTGATGAAATAGTTTTGACCAGTCAACAGCTTCCAATAAAAACCTTTTAGCAAATTTAATTAATATTTATTTTATTGAGCATAATAATAATTTTTTTTTAGTAAAGGAAAGTTTGAAGTTGTTATTTTAATGGGAAAAAGAAGATTGAAAATCAAACATAATATTGTTATTTTAATGGGAAAAAGAAGATTGAAAATCAAACATAATAGAATTGAATCAAATCGGTCAAAGATTGGTTCAATTTTTTAAAACAATAATAAATCATTCAATTTGATATTTTAGAAAATTAAAATTTATGGGTTCGCTTTTGGTTCTGAATAAAAAAATCAGTACAAAAACTGATCAAATGGAATATATAAATAATAAGAAAAAATATATCGGTATTTAAATTTGATGAAAGAACCAATATAAATACGAAATATGAAGTAAAAGCATCTTAAATATTGTAATACTTATACCAAAAGAGTTGGTGGCCCGTTGATTTCATTATTTGGAGGTAATGTTGTTTATTAAGCTCACATTTATTTGACAGTAATATTGCCCTCCATGTAAAATTTGTTATCGATCTTAGAATAAAATTAATAATTACAGTGAGAATGGAACAAAAAAAATTTGAAAAATCACCCCTAATTTATTGAAATATAAACTAAAAATCGAAAAAATGGTTTTATAATTTATTCAACATCAATTCATACCCAATTATCCTTAAGTTATATAACATTATTTGGAACCGATCAATTTGAGGGTTTTTTGTACATGAACTATCATAATATTTTAACTTATTAGAAAATACATATTCTATACATACATGTTTCTATTTATTTGTATGTACTAGAAGAGGATAAGTGTTTATTTTTATTTTTTCCGGTAGAAAGAAGATAAGCTTATACCACCGAACGACGGGTGTCGTGTTCACATACAGTGATTGCGTGGTCGTCCATATAGAGGATTTGAATCCCGTCAAGGTTAGTGTAGACCCCCACACCCATGAGGAAATATTGGAAAATAAATTTATTTATTGACCAATTCATAATGCTACGTATTTACAAGGTAGAAAGTCATCTAAATATTCTTAAAATAATATAAATTATCATTGTAATTAATTTCGAGATAAATGTCTTACGCTTTTTAAAAGGTTATCAAAGTTCGTTAAGCCAAAACGAATATTTCTCTTCATTTTTTTGTCATATAAAAAATATTTTCTAAATTTTGGTGTAGATTTTTTTTGTTGTTGTTGTTATACATGAAGAATCCTTTTCCTCTCCAAAAACCATGTTAAATCATATTTTTAATTATTTATATATTTCAAGTTTATTATATAATTTTTTTTGTGCAAATCATTTCAATTTTTATTTTCTATTTTCATGATTATTATTTAAAGGAAAAATGTAATTGATGATTATTCGGACAAATAATTATGTATTTATAATTATTGATATGTTTTAATATTGTATTATAAATATCTTAATACTAATATTATAAAAAATTATGTGATCATATTTATTGTTGTGGATGAAATTATTTTCATAATATCAGAGCAACGCATAGGCCCTCCCAAAAGGCAGCCGAAGAGGTCTGACCCCCTCTAAGGACCAGCAAGCTCAAGGCCGAGCTTAAGGTCGGGCGCACTGTCGAACTCGCGACAAAAGAAAGTCTGACCCCCTTAGGGGATCGGCCGTGGGAACCAGGCCCCCCGGGACCGGACCATGTCAAAATCTGATCCTTGAGGGGACGGTCGAGGGCGAACACCCCCGAAGGGCAAGCCATGGAGGTCATTGTCGATCGAGTTCAAAGTCGATCCCTGAGTGGACGCTCGAAGGTAAACATCCCACTAAGGGAGGAAAGCCATGGAGGTCAAGACTACTCTAAGAGTCGGTCGAGTCCAAGTGACAACTAGATCCGCTGATAACGCCCAGAAGTTACACCAAGGGTGAACACCCCTCTTTTAGGGGGGAAAGTCATAGAGGTCATTAGTGATCGAGTCCAAAGCTGATTCCTGAGGAGACGCTCGAAGGCGAACATCCCCGGGCTCCCCTAAAAGCTGGTTGAGTCCAAGTGACAACTGGATCCGCCGATAACAGACATGAGTTACACTGAAGGTGAACACCCTCATTTAGGGAGGCAAGCCATGGAGGTCTTTATGGAACGAGTCCAAAGCCGGTCCCTAAGGGAACGGTCAAAGGCGAACACCCCCTAAGAAGGGTTACGCTGGTGTTAATGTCCGGCTTAAATGACAGCAGTTACAAACGACTGACCATTAAGCTGTCATTAATGAGTTACAACGGTTACTCTACGAGTTGCTATAAAATTCTATGCTCTCAAACTCTCTCTAAACACTCTCCAAAATATGTTTACTGACTTAGGCATCAAAGGCTCTGTGGCTCACCCCATATCGGTGTGCCTAAAATTTGTCTTTTTTGCAGACTTCTCATCCTCGATAAACAAATTGTATCGCTGATCCCAGTTAACCATTTTTCGACATCAACACTTATTAATACCAACTACTATATTGTTGTTGTTTTTTTTGAAATTGACAATTATTTTTTATATTTGACTTATCTAGTAAGTTTTCCTTATTTTAATTATCAAAATTAATTATTTAAATTTTTTTATTTCCTTTATTTGATAATTTTAAATATCAAAATGTAAATATAAATTTTAAATGATCATTTAAATAATAAATGAAATGCAATCAATTCAAAAATGATATTTCACTATAAAACATATTGTACATTCAATTACCTTTTTTTTTTTTTTTGAAAAATTATATATTCAATTATAAATATTACATTAAAATCTCGTTTAATTTGTGTAGTTCAATCTTTTCAATAGAATGGACATCCAGATTATCTCATTATATTTTCTATAATGTTATTTGAAAATTAATATTATAGAAATGGTAGGTTTGAAAAGATTTCTTGAAATTTGTGTTTAGGAGAGAAAGTGTTTATTTTAAAAATTTATTGAGTGGTCTCTAACCCCTTTATTTTTGCCTGTCTCCTTTCGAATCTATTTCGATTCTTGATTCTGATCTAGTTTAGTTATTGAGACAATTGAAAAATGAAAAAGATTTTTCCTTGTTTCGGATCCTGTATCCTTACCTTGAATCATTGGGTTTAGACATTACTTCGGTGATCTTTAATCGTTTCAAAATGGCAGCAACATACCATTTTTTTTTTATTGATTTTTATCAAAGAATCATATAAATTAAATACTGGATTCTCGCGTGATACACTTGTTTATTTTAAAAGAATTTGATTTAAAATTTGATCAGAGGTAAGACAGAAGTTGAGGAGAGATTGACGAGAAGCTGAGATAGATTATGATATATTAAAAACAAACATGAAATTTCTTTTCTCCATTTTCTCATTTTTAAATATTCAAAATAAATTTTAATTCTTTATATTTTAAAAATTATATTAAAAAAAAATCGTTATTTTTAAATACTCAAAATAAATATTTATTATAAATATTATTAAGAATTAGATAGTTACTAAATTTTGAGTAAAGTAATTATTCGTAGATACTCAAAAGTTTTAGATACACTCGCTGATGTGGCAAGAGTGTGATTGAAGAGCTGCTTGATGCGAATTTAATGACATCAAACTAATCAAAACCATGGGCGTACGGAATAATGAAGATATCGAGTATTTACTTTTATAAACAAAGTTCGAACGGAATATTATTTTTAAATATTTAAAAATAAATTTTCACTCTAGTAAATATTTTTAAAGTATATGTTTAAATAAAATTTTTAGTGCAAATTGTTTATATATGATGAGGATGTTTGTTTTCGAAGTTTATTTTAATTTATAAGAACTATTTTAATTCCTCCATACAAACAAAAGAGTTCTTAACTCTTTCTAAATATCACATAATTCATAATTAACAAAAGTTTCGTGTAACTCTTCTCTAAACAATTGGTATCCAAACAAATTATTATTATAATCTTTTTATAACTCCTTTTTGCCTTATATTATAATAATTTCTTTATTAACTATTTCACAGCTTTTCAACAAAGTATCTCCTTTAAGTGTGTGAAAAAACCAATCTCCAAGTTTGTGTTCTAATCAATTCTCTATATATTCATTTGTAAGTTCATAAGTATTGTTTCTATTCTTTTGTGGTAGGTAAATCAAGGATAGGAGAGTTTGAGGAAATATCAACAATAATTAGATTTGATATTTAAATATTAGTAGATATTTATGATATTACTTAAATATCATCTATATTTGTTAAAAAATCTTTCAAAAATTAATATCTAGAGATAGATTTGATATTTGACTGTAAATTTTAAAACCAGAGAACCAAACAAATTCGTTGTCTAATTACAAGGAAAATGATGAACTAACGATCAAGCTCGCCGGAGAGAAATTCCAGGCCCAACATCCATATCAAAATCAACGCCGCCTCCGCCATTAAGCTTCCACTCAATGCCGGAATGTGGTAGCTGACGACAACACAGAGCTTTGCGGCCTTTCAGACGATGAGTGACGTCGTGGGGTACAGGCCAAAAGTTTTATCGACGGCAGATTGGAGATAGTGGAGGTTTGAGAGATTGATCGGATTCATGAAAGAGGCGAGATTTTCCGACGAAGAATGTGTTCTTGAGTTGAATTAAGAGAGGAAAAGGTTGGAGAGAGAGATAGAAAAAAAAAAAAGAAAAAGAGAAAGGTCTGATGTGAAAATAAAAAAATTAAAAAAAAAAACTTATTTACCGGAAAGTTAACTCCAATTTAACCAGACTATTTTTGAGTAAAAAAAAAAAAGAAAAAAAAGTGAGGGACTAATATTAAATTTTTTAAACTTGAAAGACTAAAATAAAATCAACATCCAAATGGGTTAGAGTTGTGAAAATGATTAATGTTTATCATGTTTTCTTTGCAAATTTATCTAGATCTTCTGGAAGGGTCGTGGAGACGAAGGTGGAGCTTTGGAAATCCCCACCTCAAGGGTGCTTGAAGCTCAACTCGAACACTTCTGTTTACTCGGGTTCGGGAGAAGGAAGAATTGACCGGATTGTTCGTGATTTTCGTGGATGACCGATATTCTTGCTGGGTTCAAAGCAAGTTATTGGAATTGCGAGGTCAAAACCTTTGAAAGGTTGCAATTAAAGAAGAGCTGAAAAGTCTGGTTGGTTTTATCCGATGGACTCCTTTCTGATTGTGGAATCAGATGCAATGGGGGTGGTCAATGCTTTGGTGGGAAAAGTCAAGGATCTTTCTGAGTTTAATAATATTTTGACTGACATTAAGGTTCTTTCTCGTAAATTTGGGAATGTTTTCTTTTCCTATTATAAGAGAACTTGCAAGAGAACAGCTGATTTGTTAGTTAAGAGCCCTGATGATAGTTCTGTTGTGTTGAACTTTTTGTCTTATCAGGTAGAAGATATGTCTTATTTTTTGAGGGAATTCTTACCCTTGGTGGCCTCTTGTGTTGAGGACTAAATTTGTATTTTGATTTAAATTTATAAATAAATAAAAAGGTCATTGTATTTAACCTTTAAAAAAATAAATAAATAAAAATCTGCGTCGGGTCTCCGCAGTCGGAACCACGTTAAATTTGGAATATTTGGGAAATTATGTAGCCCCACTAACTTTTATTGGGAATTATGATTAATAATAATCTTACAAAACAAATTTCTAAGAAAATAATAATAATCACACAAACTACCAGTACCGAATTACTAGGTTTCATTAAACTAGATTAATTACTATTTCAAAAGTGTATGGTGGGATTTAGGAGTGTTTGACTTCGGGTTTTGGTTTGGGTTTAGGATTTAGTAGGGCTGAAATAAAATATCTAAAATTGATAAAAACAAATTGAATCAAGCTCATTTAATGAATGGATTGGATTGTTTGAATCAATATTGAAATATTTAATTGATATTTTGAAAAACTGAAATATATATATTCAGTTTCGGTTCATCGAAGAACCAATAAAAAAATATTATCTAACCGGATATATAAATAATAAGAAAAAAAATATATATTTGTATTTAAATTCGATGAAATAATCAATTAAAATGTGAAATACAAAATAAAAACATTGAAAATATTGTGATACTTTCAAGTATTGTTTTTTATTTTTTTAATAAAATAAAAAATTTTAAGTACAAAATCAAAAATTAAATTGAGAATGAGACAAAATATTTGAAAATCAAAATTACATTTTTATTAAAATAAAAATCGAAAATCGAATCGAACTAATCTAAAATCGAATCAATTGTTTTGTATTTTATTGAACTTTGGTTCAGACTCAATTGCTGAAAAATCGAAAATATTGATTCATTTGGTATAAAACCGAAAAAAAATTAAATAGAAATCAACTCTAGGATTAGCACTTAACAGCTGGTTTTTCCTAACTTTTTTTTTTTTTTTTTTTCATTTAATGAGTGCTTATGGATCACTTGTGGGAGAGCCTTCCTAGTAGTCATGGCGCAATAAAAATGGGTCGTGTGACGTTTTTGTTTTATATTTTTTAAAATACTTTCTTTTATTCTTCTTTTCTTCCCTATACAAAATGGTAAACTTTTTTTTAAATTATTTTTTTCTGGACAATTTTTTCCAATCTTTATATATATATATATATATAATTTAACTTACAGCTAAAATCATTATAAAAAAAAATAGAAAAAACATTTTTCATAATTTTCAATTAATGACAATTTAATAATATATTATACGTATTAAAAATATGTTTCAAAATTTTGCTTCAAGGTAATTATGTAATTAACTTATCATTTTTAAATTTTTTGTTATATTTTAGATTTTAGGGTAGTTCCATAAACAATTTTTTATTAAATCATTTATATGGTGAATTATTTCGTTTTTGTTAAATATTTTGTATTTCTAATTAATTTATGAGGATTATTTTTATTCACATAATTGAAGATATATGTATAGTCTTATTCACATAATATCATGTCCTAGAAAATAGAATTCATAATTTAAAAAGTATTTCGTATTTTAAAGTAGTGCATATTTTTATTTTTAACATTTTTTCCTAACTTTTTTGTTCTTAACATTTGAATTTTGTTATTTAAGTGTATGCATAGTGTTTTCCTCTTTTTTTCTCTTCATCTATATTTTGCAAGTTATGCTTTAATAAAAAAATGTGTTTTAATTTTTAACTAATGATAGTTTGGTAATGTAATTTATATTTTATAAATATGTTTTATAATATTAAATTAACATTAACTTCAGAATTAATTTCATATTTTAAAAATATGTTTTATATATTAAATTTATACAATTTTTTTTCTTTTTTTCAATTATCTAAATAAATTTTAAAAAATTGTCTTTTATTTAAATATATTTATAAATGTCACATCATAAAAAAATCAGTTTTTTAGATTATAACAATTAAAGGAGAGGATTTGAACATGTGACCTAATAGTCATTTGACGTTCACTAATATCGTTGAGCTACTGTTCTTTTGATGTAAATTAAAAAGTTAGGACGGTAGAGTTGGTAAAGGTTAGTAATGCTATAGGCTAAAATATCCTGGTAATATCTAAACAAGGCATAGGCTCTTCCGAAGAGCAGCCATAGAAGTCCGACCCCTTGAAGGACCAGCAAGACCAAGCCGAGATCAACGCAGAGCTCAAGGCCAAGCTCAAGGTCGAGCTGAAGTCCGAGCTCGAGGCCAAAGACGAGCTCAAGGCCCCCAATCGAGCTCGAGGCCAAAGAAGTCGGATACCCTTCGGGAGTCGGCCGAGGGAATCCAGACCCCTAGGGTTGGGCCAATATAAGTGACAAACGGATACCGTCGATAACGGCTATGAGTCACGCCGAGTAAGTCTGACACCCCCCGGGGGTCAGCCAAGGGAACCTGATACGAATTCAACCAATGACTTGTGGAATTCTCATGAAAGAGCAAGTACAAGAAACAAAAACAAGAAAATTCTAGAGATTTTTAATTACATTGCAGAATTTTAAATAATTGTTTTTCCAAAATTCTTATTTTGGTACTTTTTAAGTTCAAATTTTGTCAAACATGCTCATAATTGCTAAAGACATTTTAGATGAGTTTGTTAGGTGTATTTAAAGTCAATCTACCCTTTTGTCTAGCATTTAAGCCGCTCAATTGATGTACAATTGACTTTTGGCTTCCAATGTCTTATTTTCCACAAAGTGCATTTAAGAGCTTTTTGAAACCTTTTGTATTCCAAGTCATCAACGAAATTTTGGCCTTAAAAAGGGTTTGTAATACCTCATTTTGAGGAGAATATTGATATAAAACTTTGAGTTTTCTTGACCCCTTTTGGTGGTCTCTTTTTTTCAAATCTTGCTTTTGATTTGAATGAAAAAATCAATTCATTGGATTAGTCTTGATCAAACTAATTCTCGAGTGAGTTGTCTTAGAATCTAAGAGTGACCATCATAGGTTCTAAATGAGATCTAAGAGTGTATTCACCATTCTAACTTAACTCTTGGTTGGAATCAAGTGTTGAGTTTTTCCATATTTGTGAGTTTTTACAAGAATCCTAGAAGAACCTCTAGCTTTGTAAAACCGAGCAACGTTGGAGCTTATCAGAACCCTTACCCCCTGAGGTCGGGCCCAGTATAAAGTGACGACCGGATACCACCGATAACAGTCAAGAGTCATGCCGAGAAGTCTGACCAGCCGTAGGGGAGTCATGCTGAGAAGTCTGGCCACCTGCAGGGGAGTCAGCCATGGGAATCAGGCCCCTGGTGGCCAAACCATGTCAAAATTTGATCCCTAAGGGGACGATCGAAGGCAAACACCCCCATAAGAGGGGAAAACGTTGAGGTCAGGGCTTGTCTAAGAGCCGGCCGAGTCCAAGTGACAACTCGATCCGTCGATAACGGCCAAGAGTTACATCAAGGGTGAACACCCCATTAGGAGGGCAAGCCATATATGTTATTATTGATCGAGTCCAAAGCTGATCCCTGAGGGGACGTTCGAAGGCGAACGCCCCCCTAAGGTGGGAAAGTCGTGGAGGTCAGGACTCCCCTAAGAGCCGCCAGAATCCAATTAACGACTGGATATTGCTGATAACGGCCGGGAGTCATGCCGAGAAGTCTAACCACTTCCAAGGGAGTAAGCCGTGGGAACCAGGCTCCTCGGGGTCGGACCATGTCAAAATCCAGCTTCTCTAGGTCGGTCGAAGGCGAACACATCCCTAAAAGAGGAAAAGTCGTTTAGGTCATGGCTCCTCTAAGAGCTAACTGAGTCTAAGTAACATCCTAGGTCGTTGCACCTCTAAAGGGTAACGTTCTGGAGTTACACAAAGAAAGCCCACACCTTTAAGGGTCGGCCATGGAGGCGTGAATCTACAAAGTTTGGTCAAGTCTAAGTAACCCCAGATATAAGACTCTTACACCTCTAAAGTATAACGGTCAAGGGTTACGTCCGTGGTAATGCCCGACTTAATTGGCAGCCGTTACAAACGACTAACCATTAAGTCGACATTAGTGAGCTGCAGCTGTTACACTACCTACTACTATAAAACTCAGAACGATTCTCATTTCTCTCCAAGCCAAATTAAGCTCGATTAAGGCAAATCAAGTTGTAAGCACGTTCTAAAAGCTCTCAAGCTCTCTAAACACTCTCCTAAATTCGTTTACTGACTTAGGGATCAAAGGCTATGTGACTCACACCACACCGATGTGCCTAATTTTTGTTGTTTTGTAGGTAAATTCGTCCTCGGTAAACAAATTATAACGGTTGATCTCAGTTGACCATTTTTCGGCATCAACCAGTAGCATAATTTGATGGTGATTTTGGTGTAGAGAGGTTAGACTAGGAGTGTTAGTAAATCAGTGTTTAATGAATATATGGAAGAAAAATAAAGAGTTATAATTTCTGATTTTTCTTTTTAATAAAATTAATTATTTTTATTAAAAGTAATTGTTCATTCATCTTTTAATAATACCAAAATATTAAATTTATTTTTTTTAATTTATTATTTAACTACCTTAAAGCGTGACTTACTATGAATAATCATTTTTTGATATTTTATGCAAATAGTTTTCCATAATTTCAAGCATATCCTCCACCAATTTTTATTGATTTAATGTTTTCCAAATTCTTTTATTTTTTTATGCAATAAAAACATGCATTAATACTTCAATGTCTTTTCATATTCTTACATTTGTACATGAAAGTGCTAGAATATGAAAAGTTTATCTTAATTTAATAGAGAAATGTCAAAAGTTTTGTAATTTCTATCTCACGCATATAGATCTCTCATCCAAAAAATTTCTACAAAAAATTTATTTCTTCTTTTGTTTAGGTTTTTTTTTCATTGTTCATGTTTTTTTTTTAACTTATAATTATTTTCTTTTTTGAATGCTTATTTTAACATTTATCTTATTTTTATTTTGTAGTATTGGTGTTCGAATGTAAATTAGAAAAGAGTACTTGAGGACTACATAGAGTAAGTATACATGTTTTCATTTGAAATTATAAAGTACAAGCACAATTCATCTGTATTGTCTTTTTATATATGTTTTTGACTTATATAATATTACGACTTTTTATTTATATATTAATTTATCAGCATGAACATATTTTAAGGTGTGGTTGTAAGTCTAAATTATTTTTAGACAAAGTTGTCCCTTATTTATACAACTTTAAAGTGTGATTTAAGGTGGAAATCGACAATTTATTTCTTTATTTATCTAAAATTTCTCACATACTTACTAAAATAGCACTAGCTCAATAACATGAATGTACACGCAAAGACCTGTTCAGATTCTCATCCCATCCCAACGGTTGTAAACTAAAAAAATGTTCAAAATTGCTTTGAAAATACTTTCAAGTGGGATAAAATACATATAAATAAAATCTATTGTGAAAGAACTCATATCTATATTTTCAATTATAAGTTTATTCATATATAATAATATTCATTTTATTATGACAAAAAAAAAATTATTAGAAATAATTAGTGTATCGAAATCACAACTTTTTAATCTTCATTTTTTTTATTAAGTATTGTTACATTATTTATTTTTCCTTTAATTTTATGTTTGTTATGCATTTGTGTTTATTTTAATGCCCGGAATGTTTATCGATGAGCCAGCTTCGATCCTTAGCGGAATCTGACGTGATTGAAGCTGGATGGGCCGGATACACAAACTTGATGGTTAAATCTAGGTGTTTAGATTTGACGCTCGAAAACGGAGCAATGAGGCAGTACTAATTATCATTTTTAGATTAAATATCTTCAAATTTCACATTTAAATTGATTTTTTCATCAAATTTAAATGCTAACATAATATATTCGATTCGGTTTGATTTTTTATTGGTTCTTCCATCATGATTAAACCGAATCGATATATTTTAGTTTTCTAAAATATCAAATCGATCGATCCAATATTGTTCTAACAAATTGAGTCAATCCATTGGATCGATTTGGTTTGATTCGTTTTTGTCGATTTCGATTTTTCTTTCCCCATCTTCAATCCTATGGACTAAAAATATATTTTCCATTAATTTTTATCAAAAAGGAAAAAAAAATATAGAGATTAAAAAAGAAAATATTTTCATTAATTTTATTTTATCATATATATATATATACACATACATACAGACATATATACACACAATAGCTTAAAAAGGAATTAAAAGATTATTTTCTTTTAGCATATAATTTCATAAATCAATAATAAGTAGGTAAATGGTTATCAACTTTCAAACTTTTACATTGTAATTTTATTTATTAGTATTCTTTTAATTTTGAGAAAATATACTTTTTAATAAGTTTGGGGTCTAATTTATATTTGGTCTATATTTTTCAAAATTGAATAATTTTTATCCCTGATATTTAATCATGTTCAATATTTGTCATTGAGATAATAAAATCATTAAATATACAACTTAATGTTGACTAGATCAATTTTAAATTTTAATATATTGATAATTGACCATTGTATCTTTTATATGAGTTTATTTAAAAAAATATATATAAAAGAACAAAAAAAATGACAGGACTAAAGGTGATCATTATTTAAATGTAAGGAATTAAAATATTGAAGTTCAAAATATATAGACCAAATTGAAATAGATTTCAAATTTAGAGACAAAGTAAACGAATAAAAGTGTTGAGTTTTAAAACATGTAGACCAAATTGAATATGATACATTTTGGTTTTTAAATGAATTCTAACGAAACATTAAAAATAAATAAAACAAACAATTTACAAAAAAATTTTGATTCAAAATTTTTTTTTGTACAAAAAATTAGGAGAGATGAGATATTGTCCTATACAACCAACCTGGTAAAGCTACTACAAATTTTTCATCTCGGGGCTTTAAAGTCTTTGTCCTATATGATATTGTCCACTTGAGCATCACTCGCATGACTTTGCTTTTGGTTTCACCCAAAAGGCCTCATATCAATGGAGATGTTTGCCATCACTTATATACTCTTGATCCTCCCCTCTTCTGACCAATGCGGGATACTTTGTTTGCATCCCAACAAAACCATTGTTTTCTTCAGACTAAATTTTGTTCCGGTCCAAATGGTTGACCTATTTGGACCCTTTTGGTCTGACGGTTAAGCCAAAACTGCCAGTCTGCATGACTTCGGTTCGATTATCGACTTTGCATTTTGGTCCGTCTCCTATCCAGGTACTGGTTGATAATAGTTTTAAATATGGTTAAGTTTATTTACTGCTTTCAAGATTTTTATTTTCTCGCTTTTTTTTTTTTTTTTTGTTGATAGGTGATAGAATATTGAGTACACAACAAGAAGGTGAGAAACTATTGTTGAGAAGGACATAATTGTTTATTGAAGGAGATGAAAATGGTGGAGGCTCGGAGCTTCAACACACTTAATAAAATCATTTTATATATACTACTATTCTAACCTAATAAGGCCCTATGAGCTCTAATACGCTAACATTTCCCACGAGCAAACTGTTGGTAGATAAGTGAATCTTGGAAGAGTGTTGAGAAAAAAAAATCATAAAAAATACATTAAAAATTGTTAACACAAACCAATAGCAACATAAATTTATAAACTAGACAAAACTTGAGTAACTAATTTCTAAACAACAAAAAAAACTCTTCACTTTTTCAGTACACAAGTGAGGCTCTTGTTCTCTGTTTGATCGAACGGGTTTGAACTGCTTAATCAAACCTGTCTGAATCGCTGAACCGAACATGTTTGAACTGTAGAGACTACTGTTCTTCTTCTTCTTCTTCTTCTTCTTTTTTTTTTTTTTTTTTTTTTTAAGAGAATGAGTGGTGTGAGAAATAGAGAAATGATGTACATTAGCAATTTTAAGAGGAAGAAATTAATTTACCAAGATACATGACATAGGGTAAATAGTTGGATAAATAATTTGTTAGATGAGAGAGAAAAAAGAGAACGAAATTTTACGAGGCTAGAAGATAGGACTCATTGAAATCTTTTAAGCTCTAATACCATGATAGAATATTGAGTACACAACAATAAGGTGAAAAAAGTCATTGTTGAAAAAGAGAGAATTGTTAATTGAAGGAGATGAAAATAGTGGAGGCTTAAAACCTCAACACACTTGACACAACCCTAAAATCATTCTATATATACTACTATTCTAACCTAATGTCCAACGGACTCTAATACTCTAACAATAAGTGTTGTTTTTTATAGTTACGACCACTGAGTTTTTTTCGAATAGGGGTTTTGGATTTTGGATTGATGAGAGGAGAGGAAGAGGAGAAGAAGGAAAGGAAAAAGAGAAATGAAGTTATCTGAAGATATGAAATATTTATTTGGGATAGAAGTTTTAGAAAGAAGAGGTTACATATTTTTTTTTTTTTTTTTTTTTTTTTTTTGAAATTTGTGTTCAAAGAGAAGATGTTTTATTTAGACAATAATTATTTGTTTGATGGAATTTTTTCTTAAAATATATATATATATATATATATATATATAAAAAAGAAGATACGCTGTTTGTCTTTTTTTTTTTTTTTTTTGATTTTGAGAAACTAAAAGAAGATATGATAGGAGAAAGTAAATGCAGGGAAAAGAAAACAAAAAACAAGTACAAAAGAGAGGGAAATTCTTTTTTTAATAAAATTAGTACATTAAGCTGATGAGATCCGATTGCTTATCTCATACACATCCCAAGGCCACATGTTTGGATGATGAGCAATCTGCAAACACGCTAACTTGGGTAAATGTGTACGTGGCATACTTGTAACAACTTTCGAAGATAAAAAGAAAAATAACAAATAAAAATAAATTGTGTACTTAAAAGTTGTTTGTTTTGAGTTTTTCACACTGGTATTTAGTAAGTTCGGTTTGAAAAACTAATACAAATACGTTTTTAATTACAATTTATTATTTTTAAATAAATTGTTATTTTAAATACGTGTTATAAGCTAAAATATTATGGAATACTTGGATAAGGCTATGATCTCTCGAGGTCAGCCAAAAGATATTGGAAGGCCTCGAGGGTCGACCAAAGAATGTTGGTGTTCTCCAGGGTCGGCTAAAGTAGGTCGAGATCCCCTGAGGGTCAGCCAAGAATGATGGAAGGCCTCCAGGATCGGTCAAAGTAGGTCAGGACTCCCTGTGGGTCAGCCAAAGTCGGTCAAGATCCCTCGGAGATCGGCCAAACTACCCCAACCCCTCTCGGGGGCCGGCTAAGGAAGATCTTGACCACCAGGGGTGGGCCAAACTACCCCAACCCCTTCCATGGGTTGGCCAAAGTTGGTCAAGACCTCCTAGGGGTCGACCTAGTCAGTCCGGCCCCTCATGAGATCGACCAAGGAAGGTCTCGACCCCTTAGGGATCGTCCAAAGAAGGCAAACACCCCTCTAGGGAGAATGGAAGTTAGAACTCCCCTGTGAGTCGACCGAGTCCAAGTGACGATTGGATCCACCGATAACGACCAAGATTTTATGCCGAAGGTGAATACCCCTTAAAGGGGTAAGCCATATAGATCATTATTGACCGAGTCCAAAGACAATCCCTAAAGGGACGGTTGAAGGCGAACACACCCTAAAAGGAGAAAGCCGCGGAGGTCAGGGCTCCCATAAGAGCCGGTCGAGTCCAAGTGACAACTAGATTTGCCGATAACGACCAGGAGTTATACCGAAGGTGAACATCCCTTAAGGGGACGGTTGAAGGCGAACACCCCATAAAAGGAGAAAGTCGTGGAGGTCAGGGCTCCCATAAGAGCCGGTCGAGTCCAAGTGACAACTGGATTTGGCGATAACGGCCAAGAGTTACACCGAAGGTGAACACCCCCACTACAAGAAATTAACCCTTCGACGACGGAGAATTCTATCGCCGAAGGTACCAAGTTCCGTCGCCTTTGGCTTCGGCGACAGAAAAATGACCGTAGCATTTTCCTATTCCATTTGTCGCATTTGCTCCGTCGTCGTTGCCAAATGCGACGAAGTCTTGGCTTCGTCGGATTTGGCAACGGCGGCGGAGATGTTATTCGTCGCCTTTTGCTACCAACAGCAACAGAGCATTATTCTTCAATTCAAATGCGACGGAATCCTTGTTTCGTCGCATTTGGTTGGTAACAGCGACAGAAATATCCTCTGTCGCCTTTGCTCTCTGTTTTTTTTTTAAAAATTTTAATATTTAAATGGATTTTAATTGCTGAATATTTATTATTTATGACTTTAATTTCAATGTTTGAGTCATGCAAACA
>JBBMEG010025943.1:0-24173 GCA_037832605.1 Cyclanthera cordifolia
TTTCTTGCAGTACAACAAAGATGTGAAAATATAAACTTCAAGCCCTAAAAAGAAGAATATATTATATATATATATATGTATGTATGTATGTCGTATGTGTGTGTGTATATATATGTGTGTATATATGTATATGTGTGTGGTTTTTTCAAATAGAGCAAATGTTTATTACAACGGAAAATTAATTAGGTTAACAACTTGCTAAGTTAGATATAAATTACGAAAATATAACATTTTTTCTATTTTTTTTACCCAAAAACGCTAATTTTTATTTATTATGATATTATGAAACTTTTTTTTCTTTCTCTTGCTAAATGAAATGTAAAGTGTATTATGGTGTTTGTAGTAGTTAAATCAAATAATTTGAAATATCTTTGGATTAAAATTTTGAAAATTTTAATAAACTACCAGGAAACTATCAAGTTTAATTTTTACATATAAATTTTGCATAAACTACCCATAAATCACTGTGAACTGTTAGTGTTTCAATTACAAAGTTTGACAATGGTAATGTGGTAAAAAAACTAACTTTTTAATTAACAAACTCAAATAATGTACCATAACTAAATGTTCATGTACTGATGCATGTTATGAATTATTATATTGTTTTTTTAGTGTTATGAACAAATATATTGTTTCTTTATTTATTATACATATATTATATATTATTAGAACCATGCATCATGATACATGCATTGATTACAATTACCAAACACCTTGTTATATTTGACCAAGAAAGAGTATTTAAATAGGGTTGAGAAATTCAAACATTTACTTCTCCTTTCAAGTAAAAAAAATATCAAACTTTCCGGCTAAGTTTATGATTTATAAGTGTTGTGGTAGAACTAACTTGTAACAGTTAATGTATTTTTATGATTACATTACAACAAGCCTGGACATTGATAATGGGAAGAAAAAACACTCATGTACAATGAAGAGGGGAGATTTGTTTTTTTTAAATGCAAGCTCTGAATTTCAGCAAATATGATGATGTACATGCACTTTGGTATTGGGAAAACATATAAAGATCGACACTCGATATTAAAAGTGTCATACATTGTAAAGAGCCCCATATCGTAAGGGATCGATGTTGTATGCTTTGGTGACGAACTACTTGACATTGAAAGTGCTCTTCGTCAAAAGAGTCTCCATTGTATGTTTGCCACCATCATTTTTTTTTCATTTATGAACATTTCAGAATATTCATTTGTATTCTCTCGGTACATTTTTGTTACCTTGTCATCAAGAACGTTGTTCTTCCTCACTATTTTCTTTGTTCAAACTCTCGTAAGTCTTTTTTCTCGACTTATCTCTATTGTCGTGTGTTCTGATCTGTCTCGAAGTGTTGTGGTTTTCTTAATATTCAAGCTCTCGTCGATCTTCTTCCCCATTGTTCAAGCTCTCGTTCAAAATCCTCAATCAGTAGAAGTTGGCCTTATGAAGCTCCACCATTTGTAACCTTCACCAGCGCTGGCAATCTCCACCAGCGTTGGCATCCTCCACCAGCGCCGTCGTTTATTATACTATAATAATATATTAGAAACTTCGACAAACTTAATTATCACAAATTTCAGGATGATATTACCAAAGTATTATAACGTTTAAAACTCAATATGTGATGTATTATTAATGTATTTATATGAATCCACGTATTATTATGATATAATCATTAAGTATTAATATTGTTAGAATGTTAGTGGTTAATGTAATATATATGATATTTATTGAGTGTTTTTTATTTTAAATGATAGTTATTGTGATATGACTATCAATAGCGTATTAATGATAATAGGTATTGGTTATAACATTGGTTTTGGTATAGTAATAATACATATTGGTACTATAATACAATACCACACAAATAGAGAACAACATGAGTTTGTATTAATATTGTATTTATAATATAATAGATATTTGGTATTACATTACAATACAACATAAATAAGTATATTATTTGTTATAATATAGTAATAGTATTATGCTACTAGTATCATAATAATAATACCAAATCGTATAGATAAAACGTTTATAAGACGATATGTTTTTTTAATAATATGTTTTATTTCTATCTTCTATATACACAATTTCAAAATTAGGGTCGTGTTGCGGTTGTGGTCATGATAAACCATCTGGGCCAAAAATCATGGAGAAAAGCAAGGAAAAAATGGTGGGTTTGGGATTCCTGTGTCTCCATCAACAAGAAAAATAATGGAGGAAATAAAGGAGAAAATCAAGGAAAAAAGAGCTCTCATTGCCATCTCCATCAATCGTCTCTGTAAAAAAAGAGAGAAAATTCCGACTATAGGTGATCGACTCTGCATAAAAATCTCTACCAACCATTCCGACTCCATCTCGGGCCAACCAATTTGACGCCATCTCCTTCAACGAATCCGACACCATCTCTAGACTCCATCTCTGACCAATAAAATTAACGAAGTCATCTCAGGCCAACAAATCTGACACCAACTATGGTCAACAGCAACTGGAAAAAGAAACAAAGAAAAAGAAAAAAAGAGAAACTTCAATTATGATTAGATATTGAAGAAGAATGGCATTTAAGGATTTATGAAAAAAGAAAAAAAAAATAAATAAATGAATATTTGTGCAAATTAAGTTAATTTTGGATACATGTGGAAATATTATATAAAATTTGAATATTCATAATAAATTTTTTATATTAATTTGCCATTTTTTTATTATAATATATTGAATATATTATGTGATTAATATTTATTGGATAAATTTAAATTAAAAATAAATAAATAATATATGAGATATATTTGGATTTTTGAATATATCCTCCCATATTGGACAAAATATTTTGTCCCCTTAGGAGAGGAATGAAATTTTAAATTTTCAAATTTTCATTAAATAAATAGAAGTTGGAGAATCAATATCTTAATGTATTTAATATGAAAATATATTATATTTTCCTAATTTAATTGACATAGTTTCTACTATAAAAAGGAGGTAGACATGAGAAATCTTCATTCTCATCCCACTTAGTTTAAGAGTAATCATCTCAAATAGAAAAACTCCTCTTAAAGTTGAGATCTCTATTTTCTCCTATAGTCAGACATCTAACAAAGTTTCTAGTAACGGTGTACATGGTCCGGGTTGGGTTAGGGGGAGTTTTAGAACCAACCCAAAGTTTTGGGTTGGTTAATCTCTTAAATTGGTCAACCCTATAACCAACCAAACCCAAATAGAATTATATACCTAATCCAACCTTTACGGTTTGGGTTTGGTAGTCCGGGTTGCTTGAGTTGTCGGTTCTTTTGTACACCACTAGTTCCTAGCTCCCTTCTCTAAAGCCTTCCCACGAGGCACTTAGTGTAGCTAAGAAACTATAGTCTAGAAGATAGGGGGAAATTGTTCAAGATCGTCAATGAGAGTATTCGATCTTACTCAACATAAAGACCCACAAGACTCAATTAGGGGCATTTGTCAATGTAGATATGGTTAAACAAAAACAAGTCAACCACCAAGGATATTGAATGTAGATTAATTGAATTAATTATTGTAAGAATTTTGTAATCACACGATTCCGTCGCGCTAATTGCAATCTTCCACCCTCTATTCCCAACAACTAGTAATAGAGCTTTGGCTCAAGGTGATTGTCATTGTTGGAATATTTTCATTGGTGAGTGATTATTTTCATGGGATGAAATGTTAATGGTCATTGTTTTTTGTTCGAGATTTTTGGGTTTGGCATTAGGATTTTTATTTTTTCTTAGATCTTTTGTAAACCCAAAAGATTGGATAAAGAAAACACTATGTATATTGTTTTTTTGAATTTTTGCAATTTGGAATCGGAAAAAAGATGAAGAACAAAAAGAACAACAAGGAGCGTAAAACGCCAAAAAGGAAACGACACCCGCTTGTGACAGGGTGCCACTGTGCCACACGACGAAGGCCACAAGGTCGTCAGTGAGACCCATTTTGCCGTGTTTGTCTTATTCCAAGAGACTCATCCAATGAGAATCGTTGAGATTTAAAAATTGACTAAATTTTTTTTAGAAATATTCGAGTAGGAAAAATCATTTTTTTAAAATTGATATATTTTTGGAAAATATTTTTATCTTTTAAAAGGCAATATTTTTGAAAAATATAAAGGTTATAAATATTTATGGGAAATATAGGTAACCATAAATAATTAAAAGATTTGTAAACTAAAGATTTTAAAATCAAATCAATTATCCTTAGAAGATTTTTTATGGATAATTTTAATTGAATCTTTATCTTGGAGTTTATTTAAATATTTAAAGGGTTTAGTTGTTGCCTAAAAGTATCCAAAAGATCAAAAGATCAAGAAGAAGACCCAAGATATATATTGAAGAATATCATAGAATTGGGTAGTGGTTTAAATTTGGGAAATTGTACTAACTAGTCACTTTAAGAAATTATTTACAATTTTATTCAAATTTTAAAATATTTGCAAAAATATTTATCTATTTTAAATTAAATAAAAAATATTTTTAAAAATGACTATCTTACTCAAAGGAACTGATTAGTTTTTGTAAAAGGAAATTTAAAAGGATTTATTCTATGGTAACATTTGCAAATATTCTAAGAATTTTATTTCAAAAATAGTTATTTACTCCATCAATCTCTTGACAATTAAAAAAAGTGAATTTTGCATACATATTCAAAACGTGTATAAATATTAGAGATGTGTCCATTTTTTTTTAATTTGCATGCATATTCAAAAATTTTTTTAAGTATTTAAAAAAACATAAAAGAACATTAGTACTTTTAGTAACCCTATCTATGAAGAAGTAGACTTCCATACCCACCATTTTTGTCGTCACAACTTACACACCAGCGCCGCCTTCACTGCCACCGAACTCGCCATTCACAAATACCTCCAACCTTCCATCGTCACCACTAACCATGATCTTCACCATCACCGCTGTCGAACTCTACCTCGCTCTTCACAGTCGCTGTCGAACACGCAGTTCATTGCCGTCGTTCACCGCCGCTCGTCGATCTCAACCTTTATCGCCGGAGCCGATGAAGTTCAATAGCAAGGAGGCCATTCAAAAAGTTCAAAATTGCAGGGAAACGGCGACAGTATGTAAACAGATTCTGTAACCTTTTGCTGAAGATGACTTTATTTACAAAAATGTCATTAATGATGTATTATTTAGGTATTATAACACTAAGCTATTATATATGTATTTGTATTAACATTTTGTTTATTAATCCATCAACTAGTATTATATTATACTACAATAATATATTAGAAACGTCGACAAATTTAATTATCACAACTCTTATTTGTATTACTAATGTATTATAACGTTAATAATCTAATTTGAATTGTAGCATTGTTGTATTTATAAGGATTAATCGTATTATTACGAGATAATCATCTAGGTATTAGTGGTTTATAACATATAAAGTATTAAATTGGTATTTTTCATTACAAATGATAATTATTATTGGTTTTGGTATAGCATAATACATCAATATATAATCTACTATAATACAGTATCAACTAGCATTATTATATATGTAACAAAAAATGTATTATATAATACAGTATTGTATACGTATTGGTATTTTATAGGTATTTTTTTATCTTCTACGTCTCATAAACTTATGGTTGTAGACTAATATTAGGAGTTTTTTTGCAGCCCCATCATGGAGAAATTTTAGGAGCAAATCAAGGAGATTGAGCATTGAACATTGATGAATGGGTCATCGGCGGCAGCGATGGAGCTTCCCGACCATAGCGACAGCGAAGATTCCGACGGTTGCGGTCATCTTCTCCGGCTGTTCGCGGCCATCTTCTCCGGGTGTTCGCGACCTTCTTCTCCGAGCATTCACGACCTTCTTCTCCGGCCGTTCGCAATAATCTTCTCCAGTCGTCGGCGCTATCTTCTCCATTTTGTGTGTTGCATTCTACGGGTGAAAAAAAAAAACTAGCGTTTGAGGTTGAAGAAATGAGCATTTAGTGATTATTAAAATGTAAAATAAGTATTAAATAAATAAATGCATATTTATGTAATTTAAATTAATTTTAGATACATATATAAAATTTATTCTCAGCTTCAATATCCATACAAAATATCCTTCAAAAAAATTCAAGAAAATCTTTCACAATTATTTATCAATTTGTGAGATTCTCTCTTATATATTTAAAATAAATTTAATTTAGTTTTTTTTAAGGGGAATTGTGGTGGATATTATGGGTAGAATATTACCTGTTTAAATTTTAAAATATTTGTAAATTTATTTTACCTTTATTTTTATATTTAAATTCTAATTATTGAAAGTTACTATTTTACTCTTCTTCTTCTTTTTTTACCTAAATTTCTTTCTTCATCTTCCGGATTGATGAGTTCTAAAAGGTCCATCTCTCTTTTCTCCTTACATCATTCACGAGAATTATATTTACTGTGCCTTAGCAACGCTGTTGATCAAAAATTCCAAGGTGATCAGAGTCATTCTCTTCGACTGCGAAGTTCGTCAGTTCTGGGATCTGGTGATGGCGGCGGAGCTCGTGCTCGAATCTCCTTGGCTACTTCCTCTCCAACACCAATCTCTCCACATCGACTGTCGATTCTACGCCCTCGGTGTCGATGATGAGCTGGAATTCAGAAACATCTACCTGATTTTCCGACGAAGCGAGTTAACTCCATCATCACCACCGCGAATTTAGCCACGCCTTCATGGAAACCAACTCCATAACCAGGTAGATTTTGGCACACAATAATCAAAATTAAGAATCTCTTCAATCGAAAATGGAATCAAAATCGTGTCTAAGAATTGGCAACAAAAATGGCGATCTGAGATTGATAATAGAGTATTATAATATTACTGTATTTATATATAATATTGTATTTTAATAATAATAATATGATTTGTAAAATATAGCATTGTATTTATATAATACTAGAATTATAAATACGCATTAATAATATTGTATTTATAAATACGTAATTATAATATTACTCTATTCAGAATATAATACATATTTTTAAAACACAATACAATATTATAATATTATCATATTTTCAATATAATATTGTATTCATAATATAATAATACGTATTCATAAAAAATAGTATTGTATTTATAAATACACATTAATAATATTGTATTTATAAATAATAATATATTTATAAATACGTATTTTGAATATTGATGTATTTAGAACATAATACATATTTATTAAACACAATACAATATTATAATATTATTGTATTTGTATATATTGTATTCATAATAATAAAAATACGTATTTATAAAAAAATAATATTGTATTTATATAATACTATATTTATAAATACGCATTAATAATATTGTATGTATTATTTATAATAATCATAATACATAATTATATAACATTATACTATTTATAAATAATAATGTATTTATAAATATGTATTATTATTATATATTAATAATATTGTATTAGTCTAAAAAAAATATTGTATTTATTATTAATGTTATATTAAATAAGGAGAATGTTAGTTCTGTCTTTTGATCTTCCAATAGTATTTGGATTTTTTAACGTTGAAATTACTTTGGCTAATTTTTTTAAAAAATACATAGATTTGCAATATTTTGGTATTAATGGTCTAATATTGATATTTTTACTTTAAATTTCCTAGAATTATGCCAAACATCAAATCGGTCATTAACAATTAATATGTTGCTTGTATGTATGTCTCTTTATTGCATAGAGCATGTCATATAGATTTAAAATCCCACCATAGGTTATGCATCCTAAATATGTATTAAATAGGCTACACATCTTTTAGAAATTGAATTTCATATTTACGATGGTTCAACATGTAGATCTCACAATATATAATGGTTATTTATTTTAATGATTATGTTGAATGTATGTGTCGTAGGCTAAAAATATCCCAGAATACTCGACCCTCCAGGGGTCGGCCAAATGAAGGCCTTGACCCCCAAGGGGTTGGCCAAGCCAATTGTCGACCACCCGGAGATCGACCACGCCAATTGCCTATCCTACGATCTTCATCAAGAACTTACATCATAAGATCCTAATATGGCTACCTATCGGTTGTTTAATTGACCTTCTTCGGTGTGTGTTGACTAGGGTCAATATCAATGCGAGTTTCCTAAAAGAGATAGGACTATGATGTCCATCAGATTTTGAACTATCCTTCGACAACACTTATTGAGAGAGATTAGCATGTTCGAATTGATGAGCTACAGTAATAAGGGATTGGTTAAGGAGTTAACCAAGTTCTAGATTAAAAAATGGCAATTAGAACCATAAGGATAAAAGTTATCTTGTTTTGGGTTTTTGGTTTAGTGAGTCTCATGCTAGGGAGGAGCATTTGACTTATTCTTCAACGAAACTTGCTGTAATCCTTCGAAGTTTTACCATTACATTAATAATCTAATTGCACGGTTTTCTATGATTTTAACTTTAGAAGTTTTAAAATAATTTTTTATGTCAAAACCTATGAATGACGTTTTAAATAACAATCAAACTAAATTATTTTTAGCATTATGTCTAAAACACTAGTTTCGATAATGTCAGTTGACAAACTAACCATAAAAAACTACACTACATGAAAAAAAATATCAATATGATTCTTGACGTTGATGGTAAGAAGTTTATTCTTACGGAGGAATGTTCTTCGCAACCAGCACCTTACAGCACAAAATGTTCGTGAAAAGCATAACCGTTGGCATAATGGCAACGGTAAGGCTAAAGTCTATATCTTGGCGAGTGTCTTGGACATTCTGGCAATGAATTGGAGAACATGGTAAGTGCTTTAGAGATGATGAGATCCCTTTAGGAATTGTTTGGGCAACCGTCATCTCAGGCAAACCATGATGATCTCTAGACTCACTGCTACAAAAGAGGGAAAAGGTGTCGGTCAATCCAAATTTTTTTTAAGAACACGGATATTTAGTGTCAGTCACCTCTGGTGTTGGTCTGGACTTTTGGTGTCGGTCAGGCCGACACTAAAGGTGACCAACACCAAATATCCGTGTTTTTTAAAAAACCGACACCATTATCCTTATAAAAAACCAGTCCAAATAAATTTTGGTGTTGGTCAGACCGACACCAAAAGTCCGTGTTTTTAAAAAAAACTGACACAATTTCTGCCTTTCTATAATAACCATTCCAAATTACTTTTGGTGTTGGTCTGACCGTCACCAAAGGTAATTGGTGTCGGTCTGACCGAAACCAGAAGCTTGGACCGACACCCTTTCTTATGTTTTATTTTCGATTATATTTTGAAAAGACTGATCCTCTTCCCCCTCATTTCTTCTCTGTTTCTTCTTCATTTCAACTTTTTCTCCCTAATTTTCTTCGAAACCCTACTCACTTTTCAAGCATTTTCTTCTTCTTCTTCTTCCCCAAAAACTTCATTTCTTTTCTTCTTCTTCTTAGCTCTCTTTTCTCCTGTATCCGCGGCCAAAAACTACATTTCAAATGTACTAATTTAATTTCTTTTGTTATTTTTTTGCTATTTCTTTGTTATTATCATGTATTCCATACATTTTTATAATGAAGTTCTTCTAACAAGGAAAATGCTATTTTTTAGTTTGTTAAAGTTTATGTATTTTGTTTAAAGTAATACTTGCCTCTAAGAAGGCAAACTATAGCAAATATCTAGGGTTCTTTCAAATAAAGGAAGTGCTGGTGTTTATAGCAAATATCTAGGGTTCTTTCAAATAAAGGAAGTTTTGGTGTTTGTTTTGTGTGTTTCTTTCAAATATCTAGGGTTATATTTATTGCCTTTCAAATATCTAGGGTTTTAACCTACATTATGCATCTCTTAATCTTTGAATATCTATTTTATTTATTTATTTGTTTGTGGGTTTTGTTATATGTTTAAAGCAACGTCTTAAAGTAGTAGTGCCTTATAAATTTGTGTTTGGATTTTTACCCTTGTGGTTAAGTGTTATTTTAGTTGGGATATGGATAAGTTGTGGATGCTTAAGGATCGAATGTCACAAGAATATAGTTTAGGAGTTAGGGTTTTTATAGAAAATGATTTACGACATTTCAAATGGTCAAATGTTGTCTTTTGTCCATGTTTGAAATGTGTGAATGCCAAGTACTAAAATGTGAATGTAGTAAGAGACCATTTATTTGTAAATGGTATCGATCAAAGTTATGACACGTGGATTTGACATGGAGAATCTATATCGAGGAAAAGAAGCAATATTGAAAGCGACGTTCCAATCGATCAAACTATCGATGAGGATTTGGATGACCAAATACGTATGTTTGAGGCTGCACATGATTATTTTAACGACAAATCGCCAATATTTGAGCAATCATTAGAGGATGTCAAGAAACCATTATACCCAAATTGTAATAATTTTACTAAGATATCTGCATTGATTAAGCTTTATAATTTGAAAGCTAAGTTTGGATGGAGCGATAATAGTTTCACAGAGTTATTAGAACTATTGAGCATTCAACTGCCTTGTCCTAATGAAATTATGTTATCTACCTATTATGCCAAGAAGATTTTAAGTACATTAGGAATGAATTATGAAAAGATTCATGCCTGCATCATTGACTGTTGTTTGTATCGAAAAGAACTCGCTAATGTCGAATTGTGTCCTACATGTGAAACATCAAGATGGAAAGTTCGGAAGAATGCATAAGTAGGAGGTAAAAATATTCCAGTCAAAGTCATGTGGTATTTCTATCTCATTCCAAGATTTGAACGAATGTTTCGAAGTAAAGAAACTTCAAAATTATTGACGTGGCATGCTACTGACCGACAGGTCGATGGGAATATAAGACATCGAGCGGATACACTCTTATGGAAACAAATAGACGAAAGATGGCCCGAATTTAGTTTAGAATTAAGGAATCTTCGTCTAGCCTTATCAATAGATGGTGTAAATCCACACGGACACCAAAGTACTAGATATAGTTGTTGACTAGTGATGTTGGTTATTTACAATCTACTTCCATGGTGGTGCATGAAGCGTAAATATTTGATGTTAAATGCATTGATTTCTGGACCCAAACAACCAGGAAATGACATAGATATCTATTTAGCACCATTAATCGACGATCTGAAAATGTTATGGAATAAAGGTATTGAATGTTTTGATGCACATTGTCAACAACGTTTCACCTTGAAAGAAATTTTGTTGTGTACCATTAATGATTTCTCTGCATACGATAATTTGTGTGGGTGTACTGTAAAAGGGTATCATCACTACAAGAAATTCGCTAAAAGGCGACGAGGGCAACGACGACGGAGGGAAAATCCGTCGCCGTTTACAAGCAACGGTGACGGAAAAAGAGCGCGTCGCCTTTGGTGGAAGCAAAGGCGACAGAGACGTGTTCTGTCGCCTTAGCTTACAACAACAGCGACAGAGCGGCTTCTTCCGTCGCCTTTGATGTAATTCAGTTTTTATGAAATGCGCAAAGGCGACGTCGGAAAAATTCCCGCCGCCGACGCCCTAACGTTATTGTTTTTTTAAGATCAATGGAGACAAACGTTGAGTTTCTGTCGCTGAATCGTAATCATTTTCCCCCAAAACAAAGTTTTGGCGGAAAAACTATTGGGTTTTGGCGACGACACCGGTGAGCCGTCGCCGAAGCCCAAGCATATTTGACATGTTAAATAATATCAATCGTGAGAGTATTGAAACAGAAGATGCCGTTAAAAATGACCAGACATTTGAAATTAATAATCCGAGCATTGGTGAGGAAAGCGAGCGAACGAGAAAAATGGATAATATGATGAAGAAAGCTTACGAACAATTGTTCACTGGATGTACAAGATTCTCTTCCTTACACTTTTTTGTCAAGCTTATGTACTTGAAGGTCACTAACAAGTGGAGTGACAAATCATTCGATGAGCTGTTGAAGTTCTTGAACAATGCATTTGCTGAAGTAAATTCGTGCATAGTTGGTTCGTTTTATGAAGCAAAACGCAAATTGCGTGATTTAGGATTAACTTATGATCCAATTCATGTATGCAAGTACGATTGCATACTTTATAGGAATGACTATAAAAACCTTGATCGGTGTCCGATATGTGATTACTCTCGGTATATGGTAATAACACAGAAAGGTACAAAAATTCCGCATAAAGTGTTGCGTCATTTCCTATTAATTCCAAGACTTAAGCGAATGTTTGCGTCGAAACAAAACGCTTCAGATATGAGATGGCATAAAGAGAAGCGTATTGAAGAGTCTGAAGTATTAAGACATCCAGCCGATGCCGAATGGTGGAAACATTTAGATCGAGAATTTCCTGACTTATGTGTCGTGGCTATCCTGCAGCAAAGATAGGCACAACTTGAAATTAATCTAATTGCTTTTGACAGGTTTTATTTTCGGTAACATGAAAATACGTCGTTATGTTGCCCGTTTTGCTTTACTATTGAATTCCTTAAGTTTTTTCAAACTCTAATTCAAATTATTTTCTATTGCAGACATACGATGAGTTTGTCGGATCAGCACAAGGAAAGACATTAGTTTAGGTTAGAGTCGTTAGTTATTTATTTTCCTTTATGTTATTAACGTTGTATTAAGATTGTAAGAAATTTTCTTATTATGTAATAAATTTTACTATTTCATTTTGGTTATTAATGTTTTAGAAATTGTTTTCATAATGTTTACATGATTCAAATAATTCCAATTAACCAATATTTATTCAACAATTAAAACCAAATAAGAATAAAAAAAAGAGAGCAAAGGCGACAGAGCACTACTCTAACATCGTTGCTTACCAAATGCGACAAGACCTTTATCAGTCGCATTTACCATCAACAGCGACAGAAGAATACACTGTCGCTATTACCAACCAAATGCGACGAAGACCTCATACGTCGCCTTATCCTCCTTCGTCGACAGAAATAAAATCGGTTGCCCTTGAAAAGCAAATCCGACGAAGCGAAGACTTCGTTGCATTTAGTTTCACTGGCGGACCAATTGTGACAAGGTTGGCGATAGAAATTGCTCTGTCGTCGAAGGCAAAGGCGATAGAAAACGAGCCCTTTGTCGACGGAATGCTTTGTCGCGGAAGGGTTCATTTCTTGTAGTCCATGCATGTCCGATATGTGGATAAAAAAAACATCTACTTGTTTACTTAAGGGAAAAAAAATGGCATACCTTGGACATTGAAGATATCTACCTATTGGGCACCCATATAGACGACGAAAGAAAGCGTTTAATGGGGAACAAGAATTAGGGGTAGCTCCTGAATTAGTTATACTGTAGCATTTTGAATATTGTTATATATAGCATTATACTCAAGTTATAGCCATTGTACTCAAGTTATAACATTTGGAATATTGGATTTTGTGTATTAATTGTTTACTAAAGTAGTCTCTATATATATATATATCTATTCTGCAAATCTTTCTGGCGAGACAAACTCTCTTATATTTTGGATTTTGATTAGTAGTCTCTATATATATCATTTCTGGAATTTACAGGATTAACATAAATTTTTTGGTAATTTTAAAGTTACGCTATTATGCTGCTGAAATTTAAATTAATTTAACTAAAGTTTGAAGTTATATCTTGTTTGTAAAGATGAGTTTAGAGGTGAATTTCGGTGGTTTGACATTTTCAAGGCGTTGTTTCTTATTTGCCTTGAAATAGACAAATCATCACTTAGATTTTTTTTATACAAGTTTTGATACTTTTAATGTCGGTCATAAATGGTGACCTATTATAATAAAGCCAAAAGTTTAAATGAAAATGGTGACCCACATGCATATACGTGGTGACCCATAAAAATCTGTTTTTTAAAAATTAAAAAGGTTATTTTTAATGTCGGGCACATTTGGTAACGGACAAAAACTGTCACCAAAAGTCTTTGGTGTCACGCAATTTGACCGAAACCAATGAGCGACCCAAAGGCTTTTGGTGTCAATCATGACTGACACGATAAGCCTTTGGTGTTGGTCATGACATACACTAAAAGCCTTTGGTGTCGATCATCTTGCGTAACATCAAAGACTTTTGTTGACGGTTTTTGCCCGTCACTAAATGTCTTTAACGACACCAGTATTGATAACGGTCGTTTGACCGACACCAAATATATTTGATGTCGGCATATGACCGACACTAAAAGTCTGGTTTTACTAGTGCCTATTCATAATGCTAAGATGAAGTTAGAGATGTTAGTGACATAGCATAATCTCAAAATGAGGACATACTTCAACATGGCTGAAATGAATTGGATCGATTTAAACAAAGCTAGTCAAGTGAGCTTCATTCGTGAGACAGTACCAGGTAGCTTTTTACAAGTTAAAAGCAATGCTTTTATGAACAAGATTGTTTTTAACCACATTACTCTTCTGAATGAGCTTCAAACCTTCGAGTCTAGGATAAAAGTTAATTGCAAAGAAGTGGAGGAAAAGGTTGTCACCAAGAAAGAAACTTTTGGAGCCTCGGGTCTGGACTAAGCCAAAAGGTCAGACCTTCAAGGCGAAGTTCTGGAAAATAAAAGGTAGCTTGGAGCAAGAATAAGCGTAGTGCTCCAAGAAAAGTAAAGATCGAGAAGAATGAAAAGTGTTTTCATTATCAAAAGTTTGGCCACTAGAAAAGAAATTGTCTTGAGTACAAACGAATGAAGAAAGACAAAGAAGGTAAATCTCATTTACTAGTTCTTGAGTTGTGTTTAGTGGAAGAATCATCCAATGGTTGAATATTAGATTCGGGAGCCACTAATCATGTTTGTTCTTCATTTCAGGGAAGTGACTCTTGGGAGCAGCTAGAACATGGGTAGATGACCTTAAAAGTGTGGACCAGTGAAGTTGTTTCGGCAACAGCTGTTGGAAGCGTCAAGTTATTTTTCAGCAATTCTTTTTTTTAGTATTATAAAATGTTTTGTTGGTTCCTAGTATTAAGAAGAACCTAGTTTCAAAATTTTTTTCCTTGTAGAACATTTACATTCAGTGGTTTTTAATGAAAATTCAATTTCTATTTTAATGACTCGGAGCTTAATTTGGCAATTATCCTAAATAATTTGTATATGCTCAAACCTAGGTTTTGTAAGATGCTTCTAAATACATCATTATTTAAAACAACAAAAAGTAGAACAACCAAACGTCAAATTTTTTTTTCATAATCTAATACATATATTTGGCTTCTAAGGTTGGGTCACATAAACTTTAATATGATTGAAAGGATAGTAAAAAGTGGCTCTCTAACTGGGTTAGAGATGAACAGTTTACCTGTACGTGAATCTTGCATAGAAGACAAGATAATCAAAAGGAACTTTACAACAAAAGAGAATAGGGCCAAACAACCCTTAGAATAAAGTGTTTATATTAGCAAACACAACATTCTTAGAAAAAGATTATGCTAGAGACCAAATCAGCAATAGTCTTGAAAGTTTATCTTCCAACAATACGACAAATCCTATAACAAGTATTGTTGCAGGAGAGACAACAAGATTTGTTGTCAGCTTACCAGCATTAGATGCTTAAAAGTTATCAGTTAGAATAGTTGATAAATCCTTAGGATTTTATAGTCAAATCACACCCAGTTAGGAAAGACATTAACCTCGACGTAGAGTGAGGATTATGAGTAATTTGGTTCCCTCTATATCTTAGAGACACAAACATTATACATGATAACGTTGAAGGTCATTTGTCTTTTAAAAAGGCAATGAGGGATATTGACCAGGAAGAATGAATAAAAGTCATGAACCTCAAAATGAAGTCAATGCACTCCAATTCAACCTGGTTACTTGCAGGCACATGGAAAGACGTAAGGCCTATTGAGTGCAAGTAGATCTACAAGAGAAAATAAGGTGTAGATAGGTAGGTGCAAACCTTCAAGGATGGACTTGTGACAAAGGGCTCGATTTAAAAAGAAAAAGTGGATTATGAAGAAATCTTATTTCATGTTGGTATGTAAAATAGATATCTTGAAGAGGAAATCTACATGAACTAATTAGAGAGGTTCAAATCCGAGGGATAAGAGCAAAAGATTTATAACTTGTTAGATTTATTTATAGATTGAAGCAAACGTCCAGGTCTTGAAATAAGAGGTCTGATGTTGTTATCAAATCATATGATTTTGAGCAGAATGGTGATGAACTTTGTGTTCATAAAAAGATCGTTGACAAGAAAGTAGCATTTATATTATTATATGTTATTGATATCTTACTCGTTAGAAATGATGTAAGAGTATTAACTAATTCCATACGAAGAATTTAACTGACGCTTCGTACATCTTTGGGATCTAGATAATAAGGGATTGGTCCAAGAAAATGCCAGTCTTGTTTCAAGCATCATATGTTGACAAGATGCTTGTTAAGTATGCAATAAGAGATTCCAATAAGGATTTTTACCTTTTATGCATGGAATCTCACTATCTAGAGATTATAGTTCTAAGGCACCTCAAGAAGTTGATGAAATGAGACATATTCCTTACACTTTGGCAGTAGGAAGCTTGATGTATGTCATGTTGTGTATAACGCATGACATATGCTACGCGATAGGCATTGTTAGTTGATATCAACCTAATCTAGGATTGATAATTGGATTGTGGTTAAGAATATTCTTAAGTATCTTAGGAGAACAAGAAATTATATGCTTGAGTATGGTTCTAAGGATTTGATTCTCATGGGGTACACATACTATGAGTTTCAGAATGATAAGAACTCTAGGAAGTCCACATCAAGATCAATGTTCGCCCTTAATATGCATATATAGTTTGGGGAAACATCAAACAAGGATAGATTGCAAACTTCATTATGAAAGCTCAATATGTGGGTGCGTGTTAAGCAACATAAAAGGCTATAAGACTGAGGAACTTCCTAGCAGATTTGGAAGTGGTTCCAAGTATGAATAAGCCAATCAAGGTATATTGTTATATCATCAAGGCAGTGGGCAACTTCAGTGAACCTAGAAGCCATAAACGAAGGAAGTATTAAGAGGGGATATATCACCTCATCAGAGAGATAGTGCATACAGACGAGGTTGTTATCACCAAGATTAATACGACTTACAATGTTGCTAATCCTTTTACAAAGGTTTTTGTAGCTAAAAAGTTCTAAAGAGTATGGGTCTACAAGAGTTGTTTTCTACGGTCTAGAGTAACTGTTAGCTTGATGTTTGTCTTAACATGTAACAAGTTTTACTAAGGCTTTAGTGAAAGTCGGAGATTGTTAAGGTCTATGCTATAATGGCCTAGTAGTTTTTATTTAAAGAACAAACATTTAATGTTAGACATTTAATGTAATACTTTTGTTATTAATAATATTTATTTTTTTCATTTTTTTCATTTTTTTCACATTTTAATATACGAACGTCATTTAGCTATATCACATTAATTGGATTAATGATGATACACCCATGGTTTTTTTTTATGAAACTTAGAAAAGTATGTGGGACATACAAATAGATCTAATTCTAAGTTAATAACTTAAAACGTCTACAATATATGGGCTAAGGCAGGGCGCTTAGGTCCTGGTGACACTATGGGTACGACCCACTCTATAAAGGTTGCAAACGGCCTAATCGTGATTGTTCATGTGAAGACATATTAATCGACTGCCTATGCAAAAATGAAGTTTTGCATGAGACTGGATCAAAAGTATTGTTCGGTCTAGTAATTTTGTTATATACTTAGATCAATTACTTAAACTAGAAGGATCCTATGCCGATGAGATTTGAATCCTGAGTGGGTTATGAACTCTTACTTTATGAAAGCATCCTCTGATGTGCATAAGTTAGACTAGCCAAATAGCACCGAGTCAATATGCCTTCCACGTTGGGGATTGCAGTGGCTGGAAATGAACGTCACAAGAAGAAATTCACACATTCCCTAATATTGAGGAAGATGTAAAGTTTTTCGGTTAAAATATAATTTTAGGGCATGAACATAGGGTACTGATGCAACCTGAAAGTATACTAAACTTTAACTTAACTAACTCTAAATTAATGGCTCATTACAATGCTTCACGCATTCGAATTCGAATTACCAAGTATACTAGTCAAATAGAAGCAACTGATAAGTATATTTATATGTTCTTCATAGGGACTGAGTATCAATATAAATAGTATATATTCAATAGTTAAAAGAAAGTAAGGGAAATAAAAATGGGTTTTGATTTTAATTATTACAGGAAATGAAATGCATAATTAAATTGATATGCTCAGGTTAGGTTCAGGAATGCAGCGAGCATCACATTGAGATAAGTTCTGGTAATAAGAAGGTTCCACACTACACTATGGCTAAGGCTTTCTCTCGAAACACCTTAATCTAAATATGTTTAGTGTTGTATGTGCACTTATCGGATGATTATCTCTAAACTCTCCCTAAACAGTTAAGAGATTTGAAGACTAATCTAATGACTATGACTAGTAGTTCTCTCATTACTCCCTCTCTCGAGAAAAACTTTGAGCACACATAAAGTGGATTGTCAGTTGACCAATGCGAATTAAATACAACAGTCATAATTAAAAAGGCATCGCCTTTTACCTTAATTAATACTATCTTCTTATCTTGTCCTAACCATTGCTTTTAATGATGAAATTAAAAAGAAAGAAAATAATGCAGCCAACATAGCATCAGAGTAACTATTAAATAAGCCAAAAGCTCCACACTTCACTTTTTCTAATGTTTTCTCTGACATTCATTCACAATAACTCAAGCTCTCGTTTAAAGCCAACATAATTAAAATAGTGCAACACAAAATTAATAGGATCGTTATCTCTAACCTTTTCCCTTAACTTACAAGAGTTCTTGCTAAACTAACGAATATGATAATAGATCTTTCATCGCCTCTTCTCTCTCTCGAAGAAAACTATGAACAAACTCATGTTTCGAACTTCAACTAATTAGACTTAGATTAACATTAAGAGGGAAAGTTATGTTAAAGAGCCAAGTGTTAGCATTAGAGTATGGTAAAACTAAATAATTCATAAAATACCAGATTTGTAGGATAAATGATTTGAATACTGAGCTTTAAGAAAGCGATTGCTTAACTAGCTGAGTTATTGTTATTGTTCAAAAAATTAGAGCGTTATACGTTTTTTTTACTAAGACTGTAATGCGTAGAGGATGAATGCATTACGAAGATCAAAGATCTTAGTATATCAAATCTTAATAGAATGGAGAATCACGGGATATACTATTGTCAACGCCCTAGCAGTTTGATTTCACAAAGCTAGAAGTTCTTCTATGATGATCACTCTCAACCCACTCAAGAATTAGATTGATCAAGAGTAATCTAATGAATCGATTTACCTTTAAACCTAAAGAAAGATTTGAAAGAAAAAAAATATAGCACCAAATGGAGGTCAAGAAAACACAAGTTTAATATTCTGTTTTGTCCAAAATGAGTTCTTACAAGCCATTTTTATGGCCAAAATTTCATATGCATTTTATAGAAAATAAGACATAAGAAGTCAAAAGTCAAATGTAAATCTATCAAGAGGATTAAATGTAGAACAAAATGGTAGATATGCTTTAAATATACCTAACGAACTCTTCAACAAGGTTTTTAGCAATTATGAGCATGTTTGTTAAGCTTTAGCAACAAAAGTTCCAAAATATTAAATATGAAAAAACTATTATATAAAATTCTGCAATATTAATTTTTCATAAAATATGAATTCTCTCAAGCCATCTTCATTCCATTTTCTTCTAGACTTTTGTGCTAATATTGTAAATGAATAAAATCTTTGTCTGTTCTTATGCATTGGCAAGCTTATGAAGATGTAATGTATAAGCCTATTGAATCTTCTTTGTCTTACTTCTTATAATAGGTCCTTCGTGTACATGCATTGGATGGATAGTTGGATTCATATCAAGGGTAAAACTAAATGATTAGTAAAATACCATAGTTGTAGGCTAAATGATTCAAATACTAAGATTTAAGAAAGTGATCACTTAGCTCACTAAGTTATTGTTATTGTGTTGAGAATTAGAGCGTGATACGCTTTTTGACTAAGACTCTCACACGAAGAGAGCGCATCGAAAAGATCCAAGATCTCAATAGATCGAATCATAAGAGAAGCGAGAATCATGGAATCTACCACTGTAAACCTTAGCAGTTTGATTTCTTCAGTTCGATTAACAAAACCAACCCTAGTTTTTACCTATAAAATAAAGACAACGAAGGTCTAAGAGCGCGACTCTTAGCATCTATAAACATGCTAAGTGTTAGGCAATTCCAAATGTCATTCCGACGTTATTGTAGACATATTTTCCTTGGATTTGTGAAATCTTCAAATGAGCTCGTCATGCTAGAAGATGAAAACTCGAAATCGAGATCCTGAAGTGACTACAGGAGCTCTGATCCAGATCCAACGCCCTAGTTTTTCTTTTCTGTTTTAGTTTTCTTTTTACTTATTTAGGATTTATTTGTTTTTTTATTTTATTGTTCATACTCAAATGACATGCCTTTTATAATTGATATTCTAGTTTGTTTTCACTTCATTAAAGTTTTACATTACTACTATTGGGAATAAAGGGTAAGAGCATGCAATTAACGCGGCTAAAGTTTTTAGCAATAATATATCCTATACATTATTCTTGATTAATCATATTAATGTACATGCAAACCCTATGTGATTGACTTGTTGTTTATAATAGAAAAACTCACATTGAATCACACCTCTGAAATAAGTCTGACGGGTCTTTATGTTGAGTAGATCACCGTTTGAACATTTCTTGATTGATTTCTCCAATCTTCCAAGCTATGGCTTCTTTGCTACACTGAGTGCTTGGTGGTAAGCACTTTAGAGAATGGAACTTGGAACTATTTTTTCAGAGATCTGATTCAGGAGAAAAAGGAGAACACGATTTTCAGATAGTTTCTCAATTTGAGAATCAGGTTACTCTGAACTCAGTGGGATGAGAGTGAAGATCTCTCAAGCCTTCTATTTATAGTAGAAGTATGAATATTTAAAATAGGAAAGAACAATATCTTTTGAATACTCAATATTAAAAGATATTGGGAAAATCAATGTTCTCCCCTTTCTTTTCAAGTGGGATTTTCAAATTTTACTTCTCTCCCCTAGGTGATCAAAATTTTCATTCCTCCTCAATGGGGAATGTTTTTTTTAAAAAATTTGCCAATATATCTCATATATTGTTTCATTTATTTTTAATTGATATTATCCAATAAATCTCAATTTTATAATATATCACATATATTATAAATAAATAAATTCCTTTAATTAATATATCAATATATTAATTCTCTACCTTAATAATTACCTATTAACTATCATACTAGACTTAAAGGCCCTAGTCATAGGTTCCCCCACTCACATGTCTCCACCTGAACAACTAGAACCAGGTCGTTTGCAACTATTGAAAAGCGAGCCACACTACTTACGGGCACTAGCCTTAGTCTATATACTGTAGACGATTTAGGTTATCAACTTGAAACTAGATCCACTTGTATGTCTCTCATACTTGTCCAAGTGTACATCCTAATAACCATGGGTATATCATCATTAATCCAATTAATGTAATAAGGCTGAATGACGTTTGAATATTAAATGCCCAATTAATAAAAATAATAAACTTTATTAATAACTGAAATATGACATTAAATGCTTGTTCAAAATATACAAACTACTAGGCATTTAGGTCATCATCCTTAACAACTACTTGATTCATTTTTCAGTGATGTTCTGTGTTGAATGAAGTGATCTGTAATATTAAAAAGATATTTTAAGATTAGTAATAATTTAGGTAGAGGAAGATGTAATATTAATTAAGATGGTTGCACGAGTTTCGCTTTGGTCGATTAACAATCCACTGAAAGGGAGAAAGAGAGTTAAGTGAACCACTAGTCTTAATCAATATGTAAACTTAAGAAGTCTTAATTGCTTAGGAAGAGGTTAGGGATAATCGTCTCACTAGTGCACTTGCTTTAGTGAATTCATTAATATAAAGATATTTCGAGAGGAAGCATTAGCAATAGAAATGGTGTAGCATTAGCAATAGAAATGGTGTAATATTCTTCTTACTATAGTTTACTCTAAAGCAATGTTATTAACTTTTCTAAGTGAAAATTGAGAAAGTTGGTTACTTTTATGTATTTACTTTCAGTTCTTATTATAAACCCAAATCCAATTAAAAAACCTTACTTATTAGCTGTTGAATCTTGATCTATAATTTTATTTACAAGTTCAAGAGTTATATGTTTGATAGGGGACGATATAAATATACTTATCACTTGTTGTTGTTTGACTGTGTATACTTATACAATGTGATTTTGAATGCATGGAGCATTGTAATGAACCATTCATTGGAGTTAGTTAAGTTAAAGTCTAGTACACGCTCGAAAATTAGCCATCAAAGGCCAGTCGACATTCGCTAATTAAAAATAACTATCATACTAGACTTTACAACTTCCTTGTCCCCCTTAGATATGTTGTCTACGATACTTAGTTGAGTATGTGAATAATAGGAACAGAGTGAACGATGAAAGCATAAAACATTTTATGGAAAATAAATTCAACATACTCAAGCTTATTAAAGTAATGCTGATGGAATAAAAATAGCATAAAAAAACCGATAGAAACAAAAGTTAAAACATAAGTGTTCTACTTTATAAATGATAAATTAAGAAATTAAGATGAAAATAAATTGAAGAAAACTCCTATAAGAAATGGTCGGTGGTGGATGCAACCATAAATCGTAAAGTAGCGATTTCAAATCAAAAACCCTAAATTTCAAACTTTTATGAGAACATAGCTCAAACATGGAGGGTTTCGAATGGAGAATTGCGGCTACAGATCTACCAACTGACGACCTTTGCTTTCTACTACTTTGATTATTTATAGAATTGGTTGGGTTAGGGTTTGTGAATCTTTAACCAAAATGAAAAGATTGATTTTTTGAATACTCATTCCATAACGGCGAGTTCCTGAAATTCTCGGAAGTTTGTTGTTCTTGTATTTTGAATGACGATGCATTCACCTCACATTTGGTAGTCGATAACTCTCAATCTAAGAGTTAATTAGGCTATTCTTTTGATGAATTTCTAAGTTAATAAGTGTAATTATAAGCATTCTAGGATTTATGATATAAATAAAGTAAAAAAATTTCATATAAAAGTAAAGTCAATAATATTAGAAGTTGCTTTGGTAATTCTAAGGAAAATTCTAAGATGAAAGATAAAAGTGGTTATTTAAGCTATGTGCACGAAAAAAGATACAATTCCTAAGTCTCACTTTTTGCTTCTTTGATTTCAGGAAACTTGAATGTGATCGCTTCGCTTGGAAGCGCTAGAATATTACCTAGAGAGAAGCGAAAGCATCAGTTTTGAAGAAAATCGACTACGATGATGCGATAGCATCACCAAAGACAGAATCCAGTGGATTAGATTTAAACATAAGTGAAAATCAAGAACCTCCTGTAGAAGATCAAATCAGATCGTATCTCTCCTTATTTGATTACAAATACAATTCTTTTAAAGCCTATACATAGAGGAAGACTACGGGAAACTCATTTGTGCTTGTTTCTTCAATCTTTCTTGAGGAGTTCGATATGCGTAGGGTTTTGGAGGGTCGAGTTTAAAATTCCTAGCGAAAGTAGGAATTTCGTTCCAAATAGTGATGGTTAAGCATTTTCATTCGTTTTTTACTGTTTTTTCTTATTATATGTTCTATATCATTTCATTTACTTCCGTTCTTCTTAGCTTTTCTTTTCTTTGGTTTTCTTTGGTTTTCTTCTATTTAAGTTTCTTTAGTTTATCGTTATGATTTGTGAACGTTTATGTTTTAGTTTAATTTTTCACATGCTATTTCACGTTAGCGTTGTCGTCCCTTAATAAACTACAATATTTAGTATGTTGCCAATGTTTTTTGCTTTAATTCATCATTTTATTTCATTTAATAACATGCTAAACTAAAATTTGTAGGCTAAGGTTAAGGGTAGGAAATGTAATTAGCATGTCTAAAGGGTACAAGAATGTTGTAAAGCTAAATATGTTAGTTGTTTTAATTGGCAATGTCGATCGACCATCAACATCATAAGCTTGTTCATCGTTTGCTTCAAGAGAATGGGCGATGAAATATTCGCTTTCATATTCATTAATTCATGTTAGAACTCTAGCATGTTAAAGGAAAGTTCTAGAGTTAATAATCTCGTTAATGCATACACTGCTGGTCGGGTTGTCGAGGCCAGCCAAAATAAATTACTGATTTCTAAATCTAACTTGTAGAAATAGTGGAACCAGGTCGAATCCCAAAGGAACTATGAA
>JBBMEG010025954.1:0-21133 GCA_037832605.1 Cyclanthera cordifolia
ATATAATTAGGTGATTCTGAATCAAATTTCATAACTCAAAACAAAGTTTTGAATTCTAAAAAAAAAATTAAAACTTATATAAACTATTTAAATGTACAAAATAATTATAAATATAGTTACACTAAAAAACATTTAGCAAATTTAGTCATTATATTTAATATTATTAATTACCTATTTTCTTATAATACAATATTAATAATTATATATACAAATATTTTAAAATTTATAATTATTTAGTAAGAATATAACGTTAAAAGACATTAAAAAAATCAATAAATAGTACCCCACCGGTTTAAGTTAGGTACTTAGGTGAACCAAACCTTTCAAAACTAATTAAATAAATAAATAACTGAATTAAAGAATTACCAATTTTATTTCAATTGTTCTATTTTTAAGTCTTTAATCACACCAACAAATTTGACTAATTAGAGTTGAAAAGAATCCTTTCTGGAATAATAAATTAAAAAAAGAATAAAGAATCTCAGTTAATTATAAATAATGGAATTTAACAATACCTGGCCGAGAACAGCCGTAGGAAACTTGGCCCTCACGGTATCTTCAAGCTCCTTCCCGAGCGGAGCTCCGCCGCATTTGATCATTCTGATCGACGACAGATCGTACTTCTCAAGATCCGGCGACTTCGCAATGGCGAGAACGATCGGCGGCACCACCGGCGCGATCGAAACTCTAAATCTCTCCGCCAATTTCAAAAGCAAACCGATCTCGAATTTAGGCATAATCAAAATCGTCGCTCCAGCGCGCAATCCACAGAGCAAAACTGAATTCAATGAATAGATATGAAAAAGAGGCAAAACGCATAGAATCACATCGTCGTTTCGGTAATACAGATTCGGATTTTCGCCGTCCACTTGCTGAGCTACACTCGTCACTAATCCTTTGTGAGTTAGCATCACTCCTTTAGGAAATCCGGTGGTTCCGGAGGAGTACGGCAGCGCAACAACGTCATCTGGATCGATCTCCACCTCCGGAAGATCCTGATCGTCGGCTTGGATTAAATCGACGAACGATAAACATCCGTGAATTGGAGAATCGACGGTCATGATTTTCGCATCTGGTAATTCCTCTGTTATATCCTTCAATTTCTCGAAATACGACGATTGCGTGATTATCAACTTCGCTTTCGATCCTTTCGCTTGCTTCGTGATCTCCGCCGCCGTGAAGAATGGATTCGCCGCCGTCATGATCGCGCCGATGTACGAGGCGCCGAGGAAGGAGAAGACGAATTCCGGCGAGTTTGGGAGGAGAAGCATGATTACATCGCCTTTTGTAATGCCGAGTTTGTTCAAACCGGAGGCGACCTTCCGAGCAGTGAGATCGACGTCGGTGTAGGTGAAGGATTCGCCGGTGACGCCGTTGATTAAACTGGTACGGTGGCCGTTCTCCGCCGTGTTATGGTGAAGACAGTAGGAGTGAAGAGGAAGGTGGTTGGGGATGTTGATGTCTGGTAAAATTGACCGGAAAATGAAATCATTCTGATCAGTTTCAATGGCCATTTTCAATGTGGATATGATCTTGGCTGGTTGAAGATGAAGAAGAAAGGTGTTTTTTTTTTTTTTTTTTTTTTTTTTTTTTTTTTTTGTTCTGTTCTTCTGAGTTTTTAAGAGGGAAATTTCAGTTGAAGATATAGGGAGTTGGGTTGAAGAAGCGACAAAAACTGGGGGTTGGTGAAGGGAGTAAATGGGGATTTTCTTTAATTTTTTTTTTTTCTTTTTGGGAGAGTGTCTAATTGTGTTTATTTAATTTTTTTTTTTTTTAGTTGTTAGGTTCGGAATTACATTTCAAAAATATTATTTTTTATTTCTAAATTTGATATGTAGATTTAATTTAGTTCTTATATTTTAAAATTGATTATTTTTATAACAATAAGACGTTTACTTTTAGTCTTAAGTGTTATTTATTTATTTTTATTTTTTGTATTTATTAAAAAAAACTCACATAAAAAATATAATAATCAATTTATTAATATATTAGAATTTAAAATTAATTTAATCAATATTAGTTATATATGTTAAGTTAAAAAAAGAAATTTCTCTAAAAATACATATTATTATCAAAATTAAAATAATAATCATAAATAAAATTGTAATGAAAGGTCGGGTGGTCAATTAATTTACTTATTAGCTTATCATTAAAACTATAACTTAAAAAAAATTACTGTAATTGTAAAAAAAAAAATTATATATATATATATATAATACTTGATTAAATAAAAATCAATAAAAATATTTTCTCTCCCTTTTTTTTAAGTATAAAATTTTATTAAAAAATAAAAAATGTATATTTTGAGGGGATTTTTCATGGTAGAAAAAAAAGAAAAATTTTCATATATAACGAAAATCTGAAAATATTTTTCAATTTAATTAATCACTAATTCAACTAATAGCTTCCAATCAGTTCGCAATAATCTTCTATTATTTTTGAGAAAGAATGAAAATCTGCTATGCAAAAATTATTTTCTTAAAAAAATGTTCTAACTAAAATAGATGAATGAAAAGTTGTGGGTGCAGTAATTTTTCTATTTTTAGTCCTTAGGTGTTAGTCTAATTTATATTTGGTCTTTACATTTCAAAATTAGAAATTTTACCTTTGAATTTCAATAATGCTCTATTTGAGTGTATATTAATAAAATAACTATTTTAATTTTGACATGAATTTAGTTTTTAAAAGAAAATAGGTATGAAAGTAAACTAAAAAAACGAACTTGTCTCTTGTAAAAAAAAACATGCACGTGATGTACGATCAAAAGTGAACATTATTAAAATGTTACTAATAAATTAAAATGTTCAATTTTGAAATATAAGCACCAAAAGTGAGCATTATTGAAATGTCAGCAGTAAAAATATTTATTTTTAAAACATATAGACTAAATTGAAAATAGATTCCAAACTTATGGACCAAAAATATGTTTTTTTCTTTTGAAAGTTTATATAAAATATAGAGAAAAGCTTGTCCACTTCCCGCAATATACTTGTATATACTTTACGGATAATAATATGTCACTTCTTTCGATTTATCATTTCTATTGATTAGTCAAATTATCATATTTTATATATAATTATATGTCACATTATTATTCATACAACAAACAATTGAAAGTATGTACGAGATATCTCTCTAGAAATGAGCGATTTTTGCTCTAAGGCATACACAACATTGTTGTCAAACAACTTAAATATTTTTTAAAGAAAATTCTTATAAATATTTATCTTCTCAATATACCAATGCTAACCATATTTAAAAAATGAAAATAAATAAGTTTTTTAAAGCTGATTTTTTGATATTTAAAAATATACCTATAATGTGAATAACAAAATGAAATAAATGAAAAGAGGAAGGGAAATTTTCATGTATAGCAAAAAAAAATTTCAAAAATAATAAAAATTTGAAAAAAAAAAATGGTATCATTTTTTTTTTGTCCAATCATTAAAATGTTTGAGTTTTAAATTAAGTGAACCGATTACATTCAAAAAGTAAATATGTGAAACTAGTTGAAAGAAGGTAATGAATGAACTAAACTACTGCTCGAGTGGATGCTAATGTAATAATAGTGCCAGCTGAGCTATGTTTGCTTTGACATTTATTTTTGTTTTAACTTATTATTTTATTGGATCCCGAGGTGTTTGTAACTTAAGTTTTGATTCTTTCTATTATTAATAAAATAGATATATAGTTTTTAAAAGCATTTAAAAAATTATTAATTATGCACTAAAACAAAGATTACTTATCAAAATAAGTGTGATTTAATTAATATTTTGATTTATTAACGAGATACATGATGCATTTCTTCAATCCTCTATTATATTATAATTAGAAAGGATTTAATTATTTATGATAAGGACATATTAACATACTCTTTATTTATATAAATTAAAAATTAAAGGTCAAATGAAATAGTGATCAACATGAGCATCTAACATATAACATATTAGGTATATATATTATCAATTAAAATGATAGAGAATTTTTTGAATTTCTACTTCATATATCATTTGGATTTAAAAAAAATAAAAATAAAATAAAATCAATTTTAATGTATCATGACATATTACTTATTTTTTTCACAAGGTTAATGAAAGTTTTGTTTTCCTCTCATGATTATTAAACTGAAAAAAAAAAAAGAAAAAAAAAGTGGACAACAATTCTGTTCTTCTCTGGTTGATATAAGTTGTTTAATTGATTGGGTTAAGATTATTTTTTTACTTGATGATTATTAAACTAAAAAATAAATTAATTATGACATTTCATATTAAGAGAAATATTTAGACCAGATCTAAATTAGACATGAATTAAAATAATAATAATAATACTAAAAGTTGATGATCATTTAACCTACTTATTATTATTGATCATGCCAAACTTAATTAAAAAGAAATCATATGCTTTTAGACGGTTTTATATATAAAATTAATTAATTAAATAAAAAATGTCACTATTTTTTCTTTATTTTTTAGTACAAATTTTGATAAAAACTCTAGAAATATATATATTTTTAGGTGTACGGTTTGAATTTTAATTTCTATTTGGTCTTTATGTTTATAAATCGAGCAATTTATCTTTAAATTTTAATAACATCAATTTTAGTTAGGAAGATAACAAAAATGTTAGTTACGTAATTCCCTAAAATGATGACTCGATTAATTTTAAATACTAATATTGATGACATGATTAGTTTAATTTTGATGTGATTAAAAAAAAGTGTAAAGTAAACTAAAAAATATACAAAGACTAAAAGTGAGCATCATTAAAATGTCAGAGATAAAAGTGTTTGTTGATGTCAAAAAATGGTCAATTTGGATCAACGGTACGATTTGTATTATCGAGGACGAGAAGCCTGCAAAATTAAAAAAAAAAAAACTTTAGGCACACCGCTGTGGTGTGAGCCACAGGACCTACGATGCCTAAGTCAGTAAGAGCTTTAGGAGAGTATTTTAGGGTACTTTGGGACTTAGAACAACTTAGAGGGATTGTCAGCGTAGTTCAACTTAGTTCAGCTTTTTTTCAAATGGAGAATTCTCTGACTTCTTATAGCAGCTGGTATTGTAACCGATGTGGCTCACTTAATGGTGAGTTAATGGCAGGTCGTTAAAAACATCCGCCATTAAGTCGGGAATGAATATCGGCGTAACTCCTGACTGTTACCCTTTGGGGTGTAACGACCTTGACTTGGGAGTTACTTGGACTCTGTCAACCTTTGCAGGTCCTTACCTCCACGGGCGACCATTTAGGGCTGTCGCCTTCTCGATATAAACTCGGGACGCTACACCCAACAGGTGCAGTGTCCCTAAGCGTTACTTGGACTTGGTCGACTCGTCCATAGGAGAGTTCTAACCTCCACGACCAATCCACTCAGGTTGGCCCACTCGACCGATCTCCTTGGAGGTTGGCTTTGGTCTCGGTCAACCTTTATTGGACCTCACCTCCATGTCTCGCCCCTAAATGGGGGTACTGGCCCTCTCAGGGTAACTTCTGGGCATTATCAGCAGATCAAGTTGTTACTTTGGACTTGGTCAACTCCTAGGGGAGAGTCCTAACCTCCACGACCCATTCTCAATGGATCTAGGCCGCTCGTTGTAACCTTCGGTCACTGCTACCTTACGATGCAGTGGTCCTAGAGAGGTTACTTGAACTTAGCCGACTCGTCCACAGAAGAGTCTTAACATTCACGGCCAACCTACTCAGTTTGGCCCACTTGACCGATCTCCTTCGAGGTCGGCTTTGGTCTCAATTGACCCTTACGGGTTCTCGCCTCCACGACTCGCTTCTAAAGGGGAGTCCTGCCCTCTCGGCATAACTCCTGACCGTTATCAGCGGATCTAGTCATCACTTGGACTCGGCTGACTCCTGGGGGAGAGTTCTCACATCCACGGTTAACCCTTAAAGGGTCAAACTTACTCTGGATGGTCCTAAAGGGCTGGAATGGCCTTGGCCGATCTCCAAAGGGGGCTGAGGCCGCCATGGACGACCCCTGAGGGGTTTCGGCCTCTTTTTTTCAACCCTCGTGGGGTCGGATTGAGCTTGGCTGGCCCATAAGAGGTAAAGGCTCTTTAGGCCGACTCTCGAGGTCCTAGCCTTTCTTGGTCGACCTTCAGGGGGGCCGAAATGGCCTCGACCGATCCCCGAGGGGTCAAAGCTGCCATCGCCGACCCCCTGGGGGCCAAGGCCTCCTTTGGTCGACCCCCGGGGGGGCCGAAAAGGGCTTGGCTGACCCCCGAGGGACAAGACCTTGTTTGGTCGACCCCTGGGAAGCCGGAAAGGGCTTGGCCCACCATCGAGGGTCAAAGCCTCTATGGCCGACCCTCTGGGGGTCAATGTCTTGTTTGGCTGACCCGGGGGAATAGGGCAGGGCTTGGCCGACCCTCAAGTGTCAAGGTTTCCCTGGCTGACCCTCTAGGAGTCAAGGCCTTGCTTGGTCGACCCTTCGGGGGGGGGGGGGGGAGGGGCTTGGCCGACCTCGTGGGTCAAGGCCTCCCTGGACGACCCTTTGGGCAGGTCGGAGTCGTTTCGGGTGTCTTTCAAGAAGTTCTCAGCCTCACCGGATATCTCAAAAAATACTTTGCCTATAACAGTGTTCATTTTTTGAACATAGAGATCAAAATCACAAAGAATAAAAATGAGCATTATTAAAATATTTGATGTTAAGTATTCAATTTTTAAACATAGAGCCGTAAGAAAATGAGACTCCAATCATTTTATTTTTAAACTTAATATAATAATGAAAACATTTCTTATGTCTTATTTTACTAACCCTCTTTTTGAAATTAAAAAATAAAAAAACCCCTTTTTAGCGTTTAAAAACACGCACGCAAGAGCAAAGAAATTCCGTTTCACCAATCTGGTTTTGCGTTTAAAAATACGCACGCAAGAGCAAAGACATTCCGTTTCACCAACTTGGTTGGATTTTTTTTTTTCTTCCGTAGATCGGTAAATTATAAATTTAGTCCTATAATTCTATGAAGGTTAGAATTAAATCTTTATATTTAGGAAAAATCTTCAATTTAATCATATAGTTTAAAAAACTAGAATTTAATCATTAAGATTTTATAAAATATAAAAATTAGTTAGTCGTTCATAATTGTTGGTGGATAAAATAAGTACAAGTTATGTTATTTTTGTGTTTAATGAATGAGAGTGTGAGATAAGTAATTAATGAAAAGAAAACATAATCTATACATCACATTTACATATTTAATTTGCCTAGGATTTACGAATAATATGAATTATTTTTTAAATTTTATCAAACCATATAGACTGAATTCTATTTCTCCATATCATAGGTACTAAATTCTATATTTCTCCAAACCATCGGGACTAAATTTTATATTTCTCCAACCACAAAGACTAAAATCTAAAATTTTAAATCACATGAACTAAACTCTAACTTTTATGAAACTATATGGACTAAATTTATAATTTATCATGTTTTTATATTAATTTTAATATCTGAATTTCTATATATTATTTTTTTTGTAATAATTTTTTTATAAAATCATTAGTTTTATACTGTTTGTTTTATTTTCTTTATTTTATTTTGAAAATATTTTTTTTTAGAAATAAATAAGTATAAAATTAACATAAAAATTTCATTATAATGGTTTTCTTTTTTAAGATTACAATAATTGGGGATGAAGATTCGAACTCGTGAACTAAGGTTTTTGTGTGTATAGTGATGTCTTTATAATGGTAAAGATTACGAGTTTGAATCTTTCACGTTTAATTATTGTCAAATTTTTTTACTTTATTAGCAACACCAAAGCTCCATAGTTTATTCCACCAAGAAATATATTCAAAATTTGATGGTAGAAAAAGATTATCTTATTTGGAGGGTTTACCACAATTTTATCCGTTCTAAATTCAATCTCTGGAAGTGTGGTATCAAGTGCGATCCTTTTTGCCCTTTGTGTCGTAAAAATATCGATACTATCCTACATGCAATTTAAATGTGTACATTGGCAATGAAATCTTGGAGTTATCCCCATTTTCTCAGTCCCCGATCAGATTACTGAAGCTGCTCACTTTTTTGTTGTGGTTCTATGGTAGACTTTCGACATTAAGATTTGAAGAATTTGTTTTAATGTGTTGGAAAATATGGAATAATAAGAATGATTTTATTAATATGTCGGTGGAGCAATCTAACTCAAGTGTGCTCGTCCAACGTATCACTGAGATTTTTGTGCTCAGTTTATGGAAAAGTTTTGTATTGTTAATTGAAGTCTTTTATCTCGGTCGAGAAGTTTGGGTGTACATGTGGATTTGAAAGGAATTTAGAAGTGGTCGTTAATTAGTCAATTTTTTTTAAAAAAAATAATACTTATGTTGTAGTTAACTAAAGAGGGAAAATTTGTGCAATCGGAAAGAATAATTCTCTTATGAAAATAATTTTTATTTTCATTATTTCGTTTCATTTTCACAAAAACACCACCTTAATTATTTAATTTTTTATTAGTTTAAAAAAAACAAACAAACAAAGAGAGTGAAGGAATGATATATATATATATATATATATATATATATTTTTTTTTTTTTTTTTTTTTTTTTTAATGTTGAAGTCTAAAATTAAACATTTAATATTAAAACCAAGGTTATTCATTTTGCAATAAAAAAAAAAAAAAAAAATCTACAAGAGAGGTTGTTTTTATGCACAAAGGAATCAACATCAATGAAATCAATCATCAAGAATGAAAAAGCAATATTTTTTGTTGATGAAAATAAATGAAGAAATACTAAGTTGTTCCCTATTGAATTTAAAACCTCTAGACAAAGAGTGGAACAAAATCTTGAAGTAAGACTTAAAAAAATTTAAAAACACAAACTTTAAAGTTTATTTACAAAAATTAAACATTTTAAAAAAGTCATGAAATTAAAATAGAATAGATTTTAAAAATTCAAGATAAAAATGGATAATAACCTATATTTTTATAGATAAAATATTATTCTAGTTAATTTTAATTTGACCTATTAAATTTCAAATTTTTAATTTTAATTCATAAATTTTGAGTTTTTTTATTTTGATCTCTAAACTTTCTAACTATTTAATCCTTATAATTTCAAAAAAAAAAAAAAAAAAAAAAACTTAAAATTGATTGTTATAAAAAATTTAAAGTAAATATTTGTTGAGATCAGTTCAATAATATTAATTATTTAAATAAAATGTAAATCTATTTTTATTTATAATTTAAAAAATTAAAATGAAATAATACCAAAAAGATATTTTTTATAATATATTTATGTTTAAAGTTTGTTTGAGTTGGTAAAGATTATTGGGATGAAATTGAAAATAAAATGATGGGAAAATTTGAGGAGGGAGGGAAAAAGTTAGGTGAGAAAATGGGGTTGGTAAGAGTGGGAGTTTTAGGTGACGGTTGGGCCCCACAGAGTCAGGGTATTCGTTGCCATACCTTTTCATAGTGCGTTTATCTAAACCCTAAATTTTTCTTTTTCTCTTTTTTTTTTTTTTTTTTTTTTTTTTTAATAATATTCTATTTTGGGTTTCATACTTTGTCATGCCCACTACTCAAGTTTTGCCTTTTATTTTATTAGTTATAACCCCCATAAATTATAAATTTGATTTTTATAATTCAAATAAAATTAGAGTTTAGTTCGTTTAAAAATCTAGAATTTTGTATTTTTAGTTCCGAGAAATATAGAATTTAAAAAATTAGTCCATAAATTACTTTGATAAAATCGAAAAAGCAGTCAATGTTGTTTAAGTACGTATATTAGCTTTTGATTATTGGCATCTACTTGATGAGTGGTTCGAGTTTCATTTGTATCAACCTTTAAGTAGGATTTATGGTACTCTTTCCCAATTTTTACTAAAAACAAATATGTAAATTAGCTGTTTTGTTCAATCAATTACTCACCCATACTCTTGTTATTAAACATATAAATAGCTAACGTCTATGAATTTTATTAAAAAAAAATTACGATAAAAAAATTATTTTTAGATTTTATAAAACTTTATAGACTGAATTCTAATATTTTTTAAATCATAGAGACTAAATTTTAATTTTCTTCGAATCATAGATTAAATTTATAATTTTATATTTATAATATTAATTAATATTTTGACTTTTATTTTATTTTAGACTTCTAATTTTCTTTTAGTTTATCACTACTTTATTTTTAGAAAATGAAGTCAATTTCGATAAAAAAAAAAAAAAAAACTAATTTTAAGTTTCACTAAAAAATATAATAACTAAAATGAACCAAAATCCAAGAAACTAAAATAGTACGTTAATGAATTTTGTTTAATGTATTGTATGAGTGACACAATTGATTGAAAGCTTGAATCTTGCCGATCAAACAGATTTCTCAATTGCAAAAAAAAAAAAAAAAAAAAAAAACTTAATTTAAAAAGAAAAAATAATAATGGGTGGTGCATGATCATGTATAAGATCAAGATGAGTCCCTGTTTTACCTACCACCAACGGTCGTTGGTCGTTGCCACTTGGCTTTCAAATAAAATTTCATACATTAAAATAGCATATAATAAAAATAAATAAATAAATAAATATATATATATATATATATATATACTATTATAATCATGTGACGTCACTTCCCTATATCATGTACTTAAAACTTATTTTGCTAGGAGGTTACCTTTATTAGATAGTTGATTATGTTTTATTTAATGTAGGCAAAATAATTATAGATGATATAACACTATGAGGTTTAAATTATGTTTTTTTTTTTTTTTTTTTTTTTATTGAATCCTATAGATACCTATAAATACTATTTACCATTAAAATATAATTTTTGGTATATAGATTTTAGATTTTGTTTTATTCTGGTCTCAGATTTTTTAAAAAATTTCTCGACTTTCAAGTTTGTTCTGTTTTGATTTCTAAATTTTCAAATTTGTTTCATTTTGATCCCTAAAATATTAAATGTTAAATTTTAGTCCCTAGACTTTTAAAATAAATTAAGTTTGGTCTTTAGCTGAAATTTTTTGTAAGTCCTTGGACATTTAAAAGTTAATTGATTAAAATGGAACAAATTTAAAAGTTGGAAGACTAAAATTAAACTTTTGAAATGGCAACGACTAAAATGATATTTTAATCATCAAAAAAAAGAAAGAAAAATATGTATTTATCCATTTAATTTCAAAATAAAATGATTAAGAAATAAAAATAAAATGAAAACATTTTTATCAACGAAAAAGAATAATAAATGAAGAAATTATCTTATTTTCAAAATAATGTTGCAGGCGAGTACTGAAGCCGGGCCCAATTCATATATAACTTCCGAAATGGGCTTAAAAACATGGGCCGAAAGAGTGATTTCGCAGTGTGGCCCAAATTGTTTTTTTGTATATATTTTGTTAGAAAAAGAGAAATTATTTAGGCGAGTTTTTATTTAAAAAATATTTTTTGCAATCATTTGGAGATTTATTTCAAGAACATAATTACAAACGTAGAAATTATAAAATATTTATTCATAGTGATTAATACACTTAAATATTTTATTGGAAATACTTATTAATATTAGTATGATGATTAAAAAAAAAAAAAAAGCATGTTTGTTATTATTATTATTATTTATTTTTTTTTTTTAAGTTCAAACTCCAATAAAGGGAATACTATAAACTCTACGTTAAAAATAAGGCGAAAGAAGAAGAAAAAAAAAACGAATAAATCAAAACAATGGAATGATTCGATTTTTAGAATTATATTGTTTCATTTAGTTTGTTATTTTAAAAAATTGAAATATATGGATATGATTTTAGTTATGGATATAAAATCAACATAAAATGAATTCGAATATATAATACTAAAGAAAAATAAAAATATATTAGTATTATATGTGATGAAAGAACAAATTTAATTAAATATAAACTAGAACATTAAAAATTTTAAGTTATTTATGAAAATGTTATTTTGGTTGATAAAATAAAATAAAATAAAATACAAAAATTAAATTGAAAACGAGGCAAAAAATTGAAAATAAACCAAATTATAATTAAAATCAAAACAAAAAATAAATCTAAATGAACCAAATCAAATGAAAACCAAACCATTTTTAAAAAATATATTGGACATCAAATTGAATCAAATGGTTACAAAACTGAGTATGATAATTTAGTTGCCCGATTGAATTATTCTTTGGGAATTTTATGCCAAACCATTTGAATTATTCTTAAAAAATAATTACAAATGCAGTCAAATTTAAAAATATTTACAATGTATAGTCATACTATTCTATTATAGATAATGTATTATAAGAAAATATGTGATAATAATCATTTTCTAGATCCGACTGCTTTTATAAATTTTCCTTTATTTAAACAATTTAAATTTAAGTTTTATTTTGTTTTGATTCACATTTCATCTGATCCAATTTAATAAAAAAAAAGTTTAATTATTTGATTAAATGATGAAAGTATGTGGGAGCGAGAACAACAACTAAATAACCTCAATTTAATATCATGACTAAAAGGTTATAAGTTCGAATTTCGTTCGTCCAATTATAGTTGAATGAACTAAAGGAAATGAAAATAAGTGACATTAGAAATTACGAAATTTTATTGGATGTGCTATTTTCGTAAAATAATTACAAAATAGACAAATTTAAATATATTTGTATCTATAATCATTAATATTTTTAAATCATATATTATAAAAATTATATTAGAAGAAAGAAATAGACAAAATTCATTAATACAATAACTACATTCAGTAATATTTTAAAAGCAATCGTATTTATAATTATTTTCTAGATTTAATTAGCTTGAGTAACTTTTCCTAAGAAATTTTTTCAAATTTTAAACTTTACTTCAGAATAGAATTTATACATGAAATGTAAATTTCTCCCAACTCTCATTTAGCAGCTAGAAGCAAATTAAATAATTAATATTGGTTGGTAATTGACTAAGGCTTATAACAAAAAGAACTAACAATATAATAATAATAATTATTATTATAAGTAATATTCAACTCAAGCCACTTTTCATAATCACTTTTTAGAGGTTTATCTAATTACGAGAACTTCACAGTTTCTTTGTCGTGTTTGTTTGCAAAATCGTGGAACAGTCATTTTAAGTGATTAAAAATTAACGATTATTTTAAATGATTTTAAAAGAAAAATTATAGTAATAATCAGTATGAATCAATTTTTTATTCAGTGATTATACAAACTCATTTTTAATAGCTCCATAAAAACTTGAAACAATCAGCCCCTTAATCCATCGCTAACAAACAACATTGCACAACCTCTCATTTCTAGTATCAATTTTTGTGTTTTTACAAACTTTTCCCACTTTAATCAAGTTTAATTTTGTTATTAATTTTTTTTAATCTTAAGAAAATAATTGATAAATCAATTAATCAAATTTAAGAAATGCATTTAGATTATCATAATGTGTATATAAAACTACAATCCTAATAATATCTTCTTTCCAAGTACATAATGTATGCTCATTTAATTATTTATTAATCTTTTTTTTAATAATATTTATGTGACAAAATCATCCCTGTCCACATGCCAAAAAAGCTAAGCCACCCTCCAGAATAAGAATTAACAATAATTAATTAGGGTTAAAAATGATCCCATTATCATTATTCAAAAATGTGATAATTAATAGTACCCAACAAATGAAATGAATGGTGGTTAGACAACAAATTAATTGATTTTATTTCCTTTCAAAAAAAAAAAAAGATTTTATTTATAATATATTATTGATTTAGAATCTTTAAACCCACCCTTGTTAGTGGTTGCATGAGATCAGGCTTACAAAGCTTTGAGCTATTATATTTATATTTACTTTTGCATTTTTTTTAATATTGAATATACAAAAATAGCATTTAAAAAAATATAGTACAAAAAAAAACAAGAAAATGACACGTGTATAGTAATAACTAGTTCTTTAAACTTAATTATAAAAATAATAATTAAAATTAGGTAACAAAATATGTCAAAGAACATGCTCAATTAAATTAATTCGTAATTTGTTTTCTCCTATGGATGGCAGGTTCGAATATCCATTTCTTTATTTTTTTTAATTATATATATTGATAATTCAAAAAGGAAAAGATGACATAATTAAAAATCTAGATATTTTAATATCTTTATTCTAGATGAGGTTTGTTTATTTTTTTGTTGACAAGAACAGAAAGATTAATGGTAGTTAGATATTTATTAATAGTGCTTGAATAATTAATAATTATTTAGAAATTTGTGTTAATATATAATGGTTGAGTGATATGCTTGATATTGAATTTGATAGAATGATTTGATAAAGAGTTCGATAAGATCAATTTAAAATATCGTCCACAATAAACATACTATCTTTAAATAATGGTATAAAGTTAGATTAATTTAAGGGTAAAATTGTTGAGTTTTTGGCAAAATATTAGAAGCGAATTATCCTACATCTAAAAGAAACACTTTAAGCTTTGTGTAGTTAAATTCATTTTGTATTCTCTGGTGGAGAGTGGAGCAGTAGTATAAGCTTTAAGAGAGGGTTTATATATTGGAGTCGAGGAGAGGATTATGTGTGATTGTAGCCATTTTTGCCGTTATTAGGGAAGCATTCGATCTCTGAATTTTGACGATTATTCAAATTTTCTGTAAAGACCAATTTTATTCATTTATTTTATAAAATATAATGATTAAAATTAGACACTTCAAATTTCATGAACTAAAATAAAATTAAAAAAAAAAATCATGAATTAGAATTAAACTTTTGAAAGTTAAAAACTTCAAATTTGTTCCCCTCTAATTTCTTAAGGTTGGCAGCCAAAAGTAGAAAATAATGATTAATTTTCATTCTAAATCACAAACTCTTCTTTATGCTTGAGACTTTCTTTTAGTGATATTACTTATTTATGAATTTTATTAATATCTTTTTTATTTATTCTTTTTTTTATAAAATTTGAGTATTTTTCTTTTTTGGGATAATAATTTTTGTACAATTTTTTAGTGAATGATTATTATTATTATTTTAATTTCAAAAAGTGATCACATGAAAACGTTCGAAAGTAGCCGACCGAGTGACGATTAATGATCTACAAAAATAAAAATAGCATATATTTTGAAAATATGATACTATGAATGAGAATAATTATTAAAAATTAATAATATTAATTAATCAAAAAACAAAACAAAAATGAAAGCAAAAATAATTTATGATGAAATAACGGTTAATTTGAAATGAAGAAATATATTTTTAATTATTTTTTTTTAATAACTCAAAATAATTATTTATTTTTAATTATTCAAAATTATTACTTATTTTTTTTAATTCAAAATAATCTTTTTAATTACTTATTTCTAACCGTTTGTTTTAAATTATTCGTTTCTAACCACTCAATTCAAATTATTCATTTTTAATTGTTCTATATAATCATATTGAACTCACTCAAAAGAACCACATCCAAAAGAATTGATACTAAAATTCTAATTTATACTCACTCAATAATTTAACTTCCAAATACCTTCCAATTGTGTGCTAGAGTCATCGTAACATGTCGGTCTTCATTCCTTCTAACCCTTGAGTTTCCTAAAACGATTGAGAAACTGTTTACCTAGGACTCTGAGGTGAGTTGCCTTGTTATCAAAAAGAGAGCTGGATAAAGCAAACTCCCTCTTTGTACGAGCACGTGGCTTAGTCAAAGTAGAACCGGGTTGAGCTGGACCTTTTCCATTCATGACAACCAAAAGAGAGAAGCCACATGCGATACACCTACTATATGATCGTCGAATCATGCCTTGTTCACTGAAATGCGAGAATCTCTTTTGAATTTTAGAGCAAGCCCCCTCCTAATTGTTATACTGTCTATGTCCCATACCTTTTTTGTCTGAGACTACGTGTCCTAATTTGGACCCTTTGCGCGCCACCAATGGAAGCAAGCTAGCAACCTACGCTCCCTCGCTTACCAGTTCTTTCAGCTCATAGCAACATTATTTAGAGCGAAATCCTCATCCAGAGTCGAGTCCACATTGGAATAAATGGATCAACAAAGAAATTTAATGTCATTCTCATGGTTATCTAATCACAAGCTCAAGTAACTTAATGTTTATGACATCTCAATATTCACAGTTTTAAGTTTGTGATATGTTGTGAATGGCATCAACCATACAATACCAAGAACATTACATTCATTTGCTTTCTTCTTCTCTTTCTTTTGGTCTTAAGAAACCTATTAGATACTATATTCTTGGAGTAAAATGTAAACTAGTCAAATTTATGAAATAATTATAAATAGTCATTTTCAAAAAAAAAAAAAATGTAATCATTCTTTTAATGAATATTATCACATATTTTTTTATAATACAATATTTATTGATAATTATATACACAAATATTTTAAAATTAGATTATATTTGTAATTATTTTGCGAGAATAGTTCATTTACCCAAATTTCTCTAAGTTTTATCAACTTGAGTTAGGTCCAAAACTCCAAATTGTCATGCTTAGAGTACTCTGTTTGGGTTGGGATGAGATCTCATCACCTTATGTTTAAAAATTTAAGTGAATATTTTATCCATATATGATAATATGAAGGTTATATCTCAAATGTCGAAATTTAGCATATATATCTTAAACGTTGAAACTCTCTGCTTTTTCGTGGAGTTATTATAAACAAGTTTTTATATAATCACTCTTTATTAATTTCATTCAAACGAATTATTACTACAATTTTTAATTTTTAATCACTCAAAATAACTCATCAATTCTAATCACTCAAAATAATTACTGTACGATTTGAAAACAAACATCAGAGGACCGAACTCAATCGGAGAGACAACTATTCAATTATTGTTATTTAACGCGAACAATATAATTTTTATGAGTAAAACAATGGAAAAGAGATCGAATTCAATTTTTTCTTGATTTATAGGTATACATCAATGTAGTTGAACTATTATTTTTGTTCACAATGTTAATAATATCAATCACATATGTACACCAATCTTGCCATACACAACAATAACAAATGGGCCAAAAAAAAAAAAGAGGAGAGAGAGAAAGGTGTACTAATGAAAATTTGTATGCAACTTGTTACATAAATCATGGGTAAATTAAAATTTTGGTCTCTATGATTCAGAGAAGGTTAGATTTAAACCCACTGTTGGCTTACCCTCTTCTTTCCATTCGGGTTGGGGCAACGGATTTGTCGGTTGATGGATTCTCTGAAATCCTTTGCTTCTCTCCTTTAGGTTCTATTCCTACTATACCTTCACCCTTCCCGCTACATCACTATGATCTTGGGTAAATTGTAAATTTGATCTTATGATTTGGAAAAAGTTAAATTTTAGTTCATGTGATTTAAAAATTTAGAGTTTAGTCTTTATAGTTTAGAGAAATATAAAATTTAGACCATATAGTTTAGAAAAATAGAATTTAATTCCTATGGTTTGAAAAAATGTAAAAAATAGCCCATGTTAACCATACATCGTAGATGAATTGAGTATATGTATGTAATTTTTGTATGAAATGATCTTTTTTTGTTCTATCAATTACTCACTCACGCTCTCATCATCAAACACATAAATAATTAACTTCTACACATTTTCAAGAAAATTCCTAAGAAGTCACTTAATCTATGACTACTTGAAGCTAAGCACGTTTAACTATAAAGTACCTTCTTTTTCAAGGTGAAGTTCCTGAGCCACCGAAAATGAAGGTGCACTTTGATGGAATATGTAATACAAATAAATTCTTTTAAGCTTTTATTAACCATGAGATAATATACCCCTAGATCTCTCTCATTTGAATGTTGACTCGATTCATTCATGTGCCTCTCCTAACCACTGACGTTATATAAATCCTAACTTTAATTAAATTTATAATTAAAGATGAAATTTGATGGTTATTAATAAGTTAATACAAAATTATATGATTAAGGTTTAATTCTTTATTTACCAATCAAATTGATGGGAAATTTTCAAGTTTTTTAGGATAAATTTTTCTTCTTCCTTTACCAACAAAAGTTTTTCTTCTAGAATTCAAATTAGTACATCATTGTCATTTTAACCTAACTAAACAAGTTGTTCTAATTTTAGTTATGCCAACATCTATGCTTTATTCTAATTTTCTTGTATTTTTTCCAAAGTCAAACCCTAGTCTAATTTAGACACCTTTTTTACATGTACAATATTATTTAGATTAATTAATCAATTGACTTTAAACTTTAGACGGTCTTTAAATAGGCATAAATTAATTAAATAAGAGTAAACTTTTATAAAGTGACATTTTATATAAAAATGTGTAATAAAGTAATAAAAGCTAAAAAGAAAAAAAAAATCTGCAAAATATAATAGATTTTTAACATTTGGTAGATATATTATATCTTATAGTCAGTGACGTAAACTGAGAGTCAAATACCGATTTTTAGGATCGAATCCGTGATGCTGGTGTTGAACTTGATAGATACCAAATGATACAAATTTTGTTTTTCTTGAAGTCATCTTAATTACAAAATTAAATAATCATTGTACTCAAAAAAGTTGAATTTGACTAAATTAGCCATCAAAAAGACTTTCAAATAGTACATCAAAGCTGTATTATTTATCAGTAAAGAGACTAAACTTTATAGTTTAACCATCTTAATTTATAACAATAAATTTCATGATTTAATGGGTAATAGTCCACTTTTTATTTACAAAATTAAATCATGATTTTTTTTTTTTAATCATGATTTTTTTTTTGAATACAAATTGAAGAAGTAGACAACAAATATCTATTCTTAAAATTAAATTCTGAAATATCTTAATTACGGTAAATGCAAAAAAAAAAAAAAAAAACAAAACAAAACAATATTAGTAACTCATAAATTTTTCTTTTTAAGTTTAACTTATTAGCTAATAAGTTTTTTTTTTTTTACCGCAAGGGTCGAGACGAGTTGCTTTCATTGTCTGGAAGTAATCCAATTCAACATCATGGTACGAGTTTGATCTTGAAATCTATATTTGTAATCTCCTTCCCCAATTTGTACTAAAAAAAAAAATCTATTAATAGTTGAGTACGTGTTGCAAAACCTTTCAAAAATTTTCAAGATATCTTACATCTAAGTAAGTAAGAGCGTAAGAAAAAATACAAAGAGTTTGTTGTTATTTGTAAAGTTTTTCTATTATTGTTCGTGCTTTTTATCTTAATTTATACATATTTTTTTCATAGGGTAATTGAATTTGGAAGAGGGGAAAAGAAGGAATTCAATTATTTATTTGTTCTTATACATAAGAATCTATTCCTAACTCTTCAACTTCTTCCAATATTCCATCAAACTTCATACCAAGTATCATCTAAAATTAACATCCTTCACTCATAAACAAAAATTTTCAAAAAGAATTTTTGTAACTTCTCATCTCTAAACTATCAATTTCCAAACAAGTATGTCATACCTCCAAATTACTTAATTTTCTTATTTTTCTACTTCTTCTCTTCCCATCAACTCCAAAATTCAATCATTCTTTATTTTTGAAACGAGATTTTTCATTGATAGATGAAATTGATAGGGAGGAAGAACCTTCAATCAAGTGACAAACGGAGATGTCCATTTTACCTGCGGGGACTCGCTTCTAACAGGGTGAGGAATCCCTGGTTAGGTGTGGACGGAGATGAAAAATTTCCAATTGTTTAAACGGGGCCGGTGTCCCCGATTCCCTAATCTCTACCTCAATTTTTTTAATAATAGTTTTCTTTATATTTATTTACTTTTTATATAAAATATATATATAATTACATTTTTCAAATGAGTATTTTTATTTGAAATGTAAAGTATAATTGAAACTTGATGAATATTATTTAAAAATATTTAATTATTTAAATTTATTGTTTAAAAAAATTAAAAAATTAAAAAATTAAAACAAGAAAAAAAAATCTCCTCGAAAATAAGTTTCGCGACGGAAAATTCCACCCCGATCCCCAACAAAATAAGCTATGAATTTGGTGAGTACTGAGGTTGATTTTGAAATCAAGAACGGGAATGAGAAAGTCATTCCCCAACCCTACAAGCGGACATATTTAGTGACAAATACAAAACAATTTTTTTTTTTTTTGAAGGTTCGTGTTTCTTTTTCATTCAAAACTCATTTTCACTTAAAATGGATAATTTGATCCATCTAAAAAATAAAAAAAATAATAAAAAAAAGGGTTAATTTGGGATTTAAAACATCTATTAATTCGTAAACTTTTCTTTAAATTTTTTTTGTAAAAAAAAAAAATCCCAGCGGTTATTCTTGAGATTGTTCTATGCGCATTAATAAAAAAAGTAGTAGAATTTCCATTTGCCCACTTGATGATGGAGTATAATATAAAGTAAATAAGTTTTGTTTGGTTATAAAAAAAGTTTTGTTCATCTTAAATAAATAAATAAATAAATAAAAAGAAGAAAGTTTTGCTTAACATTCAATGCGAAGTAAAGACTTCTTTAATGGCTTATGCTCATGGCAACCGTCTAATGCTTTTTTGTTATTATTATTTTTGTAAAAAGTTAAATAATTTAGTTCAATACAACGATCACCGATTTGATCTTGAAAATTCATATGTATAGTAATCTCCTTCTTACATTGTACTAAAAAAAACTAAAAAAATTGTGACATTTTGTTGAAATGAACGTAAAGTATTGATATGTTCGGGTTGATTGGATTTAGAGGAAGAGAAGAGAAAGAGCAAAAAAAAAAAAAAATTAATATAGATGAATAGTATATCATAATCTCTCCAATCGCTCCTCTACCTCTCACACGTCCTACACTCAATAGTTTGTTGTACCAAAAAAAATAATAAAATTAAGTTGTTACACTAATGGTTAATAACTCAATCGATATACATGTGTTCATGATTTAAAAATTATAAATTTTGTTGGCTTCAAACTATAAATTTTGTTTTCTTAAAAAACATCTACTATTAAATCTAAATTATATGTCAAAAGAGCAGTGATCAATGATTTTTTTGTATACCCAAAGATCATAAGGTCACAAGTTCAAATTTTTCACCCCTATTTATTATAATTACTTTTTAAAAATCTAAAATTAGATAAACACTACAAACTCCATTAGTGAGTTACCAAATAAATATTAAGACCTTGTTTGATATTTTGTTTTTTGTTTTTTATTTTTGAAATTTAGACCTATGATTAGTAGTTCAACACATGATATTTATTGCTTCGAT
>JBBMEG010025975.1:0-24159 GCA_037832605.1 Cyclanthera cordifolia
GAGTTTGTTATCCACACGGATCATGAAAGCTTGAAGCATCTCAAGAGTCAAACAAAGCTCAACAAGAGACATGCTAAATAATTAATTGGATTAATTATTAATTAAAAATTTTAGTAATTACCTACATGCTTCCGCTGCTTTATTTTCATGCTCCTACCTCACAATTCACAAAAAAAAAAAAAAAAAAAAAAATCATAATCACATTATTTGATCCCGCACAAAGTGATCTATAATTCATGGTGATTTCAACCCTTAGCTCGCGTTTCCAGGTAGACGTGTTCCATAAACCTTATCTTAAGTACCTCAATCCTAGACTAAACCTTCTTTAGGTAGGGTTCTCTACCAAACAATCCTTAAAGAATCAAATTTTAATAAACAGAACCCATGTCCTCTTCTCGCTCCTAAGTGGTTTCTTCAACTTACTGGCTTCTTCAAAAGACTTTGACCAAACTAATCTCGCGGTTCCTCAACATTTTCTTGTATATGTCTAAAATATGAACTGTGGTTTCTTCAAAGTTTAAATCTTCATTCAACTGTAACAACTCGTAGTCAATAACATGTGAAGGGTCGTGCACATACTGTCTCAGCATCTAAACGTGAAACACATCGTGCACACTGGACGAAGAGGGAGGTAAAGCTAACTGATATGCAACAGCTTCAATCCTTTTAAGAATATCAAAGGGTTAAACAAATCTTGAACTATGCTTCCTCTTCGTCCCAAAACTCAAAACACCCCATATGCGTGATACTTTGAGAGAAACATTATCCTCCATTTCAAACTCTAGATCTCGAAATTTGACATTTGCATAACTTTTTTGCTGACTCTGAGCGATAAGCATTATTGCACGGATCTTTTGTATTGCATCGTTAGTAAACTGTAACAACTCGGGACCCAATAATTTTCTCTTTTCTACCTCTCCGAGAACGTTGGCGACCTACAATGCTTGCCATACAAAGCTTCAAATATGCTCATTTCTATGGTAGACATATCACAGTTATTGTAGGCAAACTCTATCAAATATAACAACATATCCTAACTTCCAGGAAAGTCAACCACATAGACTCTCAACATATCTTCCAGAATCTAACTAACACTGTCAGTCTGACCATCGGTTTGAGGATGAAATTAAGTACTAAACATACAAAGGGTTCCAAGACCTTCTTGAAGGCTCTTCCTAAAGTGCAAAGTGAAACGGGTATCCCTATCTAACACATACTAAAAAAAGAATCTCGTGATACCGTACAATCTCCTCTAAATATAACTGTACTTATTTCTGAACGAAGTAGTCCATTGACCATAGTATGAAGTGGGCGCACTTAGGAAGTTGATCAACAATCACATAAATCATAGTGAATTCTTTTGGCGCCTTAGGGAGTCATGATATAAAATCGATACAGACGTCCTTCCACTTTTCACTATGGAATGCTCAAAGGTTGCAATAATCTTGCTGGATTTTTCCTTGTCGCTTTCACTTGTTTGTAAGTCAAACACATGTTGATATAAACTAATATGGCTTTCTTCATATTTTTTCCACCAAAAAATTTGTTTCTAATCCTGATACATCTATATACCCCTTGGGTGACAAGTAAATGGTGAATTTTGAGGGTCAAACAACAACTTTGTCCTAATATCGACATCTGTAAGAACCACTAACCTTTGTCTGAACTGCAACCCATCGTCGAATACAACTGACCAGTCACCACCCTCCTCAACTTGTGCCTTGCCAAAAAAAACCCATTAAACTAGGGCTCTTTGCAAACCGTCCACAATCTGATGTCTCAATGAAGACTGAATAGTCAACTAAGCCAATTGCACAATAGCCTCTTGAACTAATACAATCCTGACTCTATCTATATCTCTTTAGAGAGGAGCCTAAGTAATAAGCAAAGCTGCTGAGTGTGAAGTATTCATACTAAAGGCATTGACGACCAGTTTAGCCTTATCTGGGTGATAAAGGATTTCATAGTCACAATCTTTCACCAAGTCTAACTCGTGGCATTATCTTATATTCAATTCCTTTAGGCTAAAGAATTACTTTAAGCTTTTGTGGTTCGTGAAAACCTAAATCTTCTCCCCAAAGAGATAATGCCGACTTCATGACGACATCGCCACTAGCATGAGCCTCTTATAGGGTGGTTACATAAACTCCACCTTCCTGCTGCACCAATCGAGTTACAAGTGTGTTGGTCGCTGAAGGTGCTTCTTATGTATGCTAACCACTCTTGTAAATGCAGCTCTCCCTCTTATAGCTGGGTTTGGATACGTGTGCACAAAAGATATACTAATTGCTTCTAAACTTCTTATCAAGGCTCCTATCAAAGGAAACACATTATCTGAAAGGTGCAAGCTTATTAGCCTCAACGTCACCATGGATTCTCGAATGCAACTCATTGATAAAATATCTTATTTTCTACTTTTCAGTTGGGAACAACTCCTCAGCAAAATGAGCCAATTGATTAAATCGTCTCTCATACTACACAATGATGTCTCGACTGTACTGAATATTGGTGAATTGAATAATCATCTTCTGCCTATCGACGTCACTAAAATACATCTAAAAAATGTGGTTTTGTATTCCTTCCAGGTCATGGGTGTCTAAGTAGGTGATCTTCTTTTTACTTCTTACTTGTACCATTTCTTAGCCTCACCATGCATAACGAAGGGGGCACCTCACCGTCTGGTTCAATGGGCACTCCATATGGTCAAACAGGTCTTCCATTTGAGACAACCAACATTCTGCTACTAATGGGTCCACATAACACCCATCAAGTTCCTTCAACTCGAACTTTTAAAAGTTCCTAATTATATAGGTGTTGCCTGAAACACCCTGAACAGTCTTCGTGTCAACTAGCTCAACTAGAGTCAGATCCGGTGTACCCGCCTCAGCGGTTGTTATCCCTTCACTAACCATTGCGGTAGTACGTACTCTATTATGTGTACAAGCTATAGAAGCAGAACTGACCTCATGTCCATCCCCATGAAGGGCATGCTTTCCCTATGGAGAAAATCCTCTCTATAAAATGCCCTGAGCTGCGGGCAAAAGTCCCTGAATGACCCCTTGTACAATCAGGTGAATGGTCGCTAAGGCCTCCAAGGTCATTTCGGGAACTGTTGACATTTCGGGAACTGTTGACATTTCCTCAAGATGAGCTATATATGGCTTGATATGGTGACTTTTAGTTCTAGTTATTTATGATAGCTGGCAATCCAGCTTCTCGTTGTCCATCTCAACTAGTTCGACTAGCAAAACTTAGGGTAACTCACTCAGACATTGTCGATAGTTACTAGGAAACTCAATCTCTTAGTCCTTCCTCATCTAACAATTTTAAAAGATATTATAGACAGTACATACCACATCATAATGACAACATCACAATATCTCATAGTATATCTTAGTAACATATGCAACAACACATACAACATGTTATAAGTTTTTAGTTTAACTATTCATGCTTTTAAATCTTAGCTAAATCGGGTTACCTTGTGGCGATCGGAAGCCGAAGACCATAGGACTTAACGACTCTCAACATAATTTAGTGTACAAAATTTATGACTCTAAGTTATGGTACCAACTGTAAAGGCCTGACCTCGACATGCATGAGTAAAGTGACCTTTAAAATAGAGATATGCTGAATAAATGCTTTATTAAGTGATATCACCAAAATAGTTCAATAAACCAATGAAAATAGGGTACTCGGTATATAATACAAATTCATCAAGAAAAAAAGACATCAACACACGTCTCTCTAAAATCCAATAAAATGTGCGGAAACTAAATGATGCAATGTAAGAAATAACAAGGCAAGCTCATGGTCTCAGCAGCTCCTGATGAACCATCCTGATAAAGCTCATACGTACCTGTGGAAGGCCACAAAGAAAAGAGTGAGTTGTTAAATCCAGTAAGGATTCGTAACTTGGGATCAATATAAGCATGAATAAGGTAAATGAATATGAAATGCAGTATGACAAACAATGAAACAAGGAATTATGGTGTCGGTGCAAGCCAAGATACTTATTGCCCCCCTGGTCTTTAGACGGTACTTGATTATAGCCTAGGACTACCATGTATGTTCTTGAGAATATGGCACACTTGGGCATCGTTGATTCTCACATAGCCTACCAGATGTGATCTAGAATATGCAGCATGCCTGGGCATTGTTGATTCCTGGATTAACAACCAGGTCTCATAGTGATTATACATACGTGGCTTTCGAGGATTAATACAATTATAAAATGGATGAATACGACGTGCTAGAAATAAAAGAATAACATGTGCAACATATGTAACATGATTGCCTAACATGAATTTCTAATGCATTTAACATGATATTCTAATCATTATATGGCTATCAACAAGTAGGGCAATATCTTTTAAGGAATTGTAACTAGGAGCAAAACAATTTAACATTTGAAAAATCCTAGACTTGCTCATAAATACCCACGAGACTTCAAGTTATGGATATGTTCCCTTACCATGGTCGATTTCCACTAAATTTACCTAAAGATGCTCATACTACAAATTCTAGAGGTCTCCCCAACTAAACGCGGCCAAAATAGTATTAACGAGTCAAATTTAGCCCTTGGCCTATCAAAGCATCAAAATTACCCAAAAGTCACTATCAAGAAATATTTCGGTGAAGGGCAGCGGCACGTGCCTGGAATAGTCATCGACAACACGTCTAAGTGACAACGATGGCGTGTCTCTCTCACGACTAGAGGACAAACGATGTAGGCTTAAGTAGAGGTGGCGCGCGCTGAATGGTAGAAAAAAATGTTAGGTAGTATGTTGGTTAGGCTCAAAATGTGACGTAGGTTAAGACGATAGATTGCTAGGTTCAAATTGGTGGCGTGAGTCACGAGAATAGACACTGTCAGCAGTATCGGCAGCGCTATCGGATCTATAGAAAGACTCGCTCGCTAATTAGTTAGGGTTCCAGCTATGTGAGCGCGTCCCAGATGGCGTTACAAGAGAGATTTCCACGAGAAAAAGGCGGCGGCTCGTCAGACTCTCACGCTACTGTCAGCGACGGCTATGATTAGTCATTGATAATGTCGGCGGCACATTGAAATCGACAATAAATGATTGGGCGGAGCTAAGGGCTGTTGAATTTCATTGATTTTGAGAGAAAAAAATCATTTGGTTTGCGGCTGCAATCATTTTTTACCTAAAAGTTGTTTTGCCTTTATATATAACTTGAAAATAGCTGCAACAATAACCAAAATTCTCATATGGTTAAAATTGACCTTTTTAGCTTTTTTTTTTTTTTTAATTCCCACATTACCTCCTCGAGATATATCTTATTTAGCTTCGTTTAAGCAAAAATTAAAATTGAAATAAATTCTCAGTAGCCCCAGTAAGTCCAAAACTTACCTTTAATTGTAAGATTAGATTACATACGAAAACAATGTTGTCTTGACAAAGATATATATTCACATAGAAAATAATAACTTTCAAGATGTGATGAATGAATAAAAAATAATGATTAAAGAGACGTGATTGTTATATACATACACATACTTATATCTATATTTATATATTATATTTGTATGTGTTTAATAGCTTCTAAATCATTATTTAGTAGTCTTGCACGCGTGATTACAATCAACATTTTTTCATTATGAACGAATAACTAATTCATTAAAACTGTAATATCTTTATTGTATGTCATTATTCAAAATTTCAGTGATAGCTTGTATTTAAAATAATGGAAATATAATTTCATAGAAACGTTTTCTTTTTGGTAATAGTAAATTGATAAATGAAACAAACATTGTAGATTAATTTATTTTAATAAGATAATTTATAAAGAATTGGAAAATATCAACATTTCTCTCGTAACTTCATAGATAAATCCATCAACAATGTAATTTTATTTCAATAAAAACATTAAAATTAAAGAAAAACAATAAATAAATGACAATTATTTTTTAGGACAACATTTTTCAGATAAATGATTGACAGAGCATAACGTGGAGACGGTGTTCTTACCATTCTTCACACTCTCGACAACTACCATAACATAAAGAAAATGTCAATGTCAATTATAAGAGAAAGAGATCTATATACATTAATTAAAGAAATACATTACTTACAACATAACTTCTTTTTTTTTTAAATTGTTGGGAGAAAAAAATTACATAATGGTTCACGATAAAAGTCCAAAATATTTCTTTTTTTATTTGTGTCGAATGAAATTGAAAAACAACTTATAATAAATTTCTAATTTTCGGTTAATAAGTTCTAAATTTTTAATTGAGAGTTAAAGAAAATTGAAACTCTTTAAATTTGTTGATTACGTATGTAAAGTTATAAATATTTGATTTTATGTAGATAGTATTCCTGACTACCAACCACATGTGTTAAATTTTATCTTGAATCTTTGTATTTTGAGTTTCTAGTACTTTTTCGATAGAATTTTAAATATTTAATTTTTTTTAAATGACTAAATTATATTAGATATATATTCTTGTACCTAAGAAAAAAAAGATGTTTTATGTTAGAGTTTTTTTTAACAAAAATATTTTATCATTGAACACAAAATTTTAAAAAAATAATCACAATTTGTCATTTTTTGTACTAAAGTAATGAACATTAATCAACTAATTGTGATTATACTTGTTGATGCCGAAAAATGGTCAACGGTCTATCCACAGTACGATTTATTTAGCTGAGGACGAAAGGGCCTGCAAAACAGATAGATTTAGGGCACACAGGTGTGGTGTGAGCCACAGGGCCTCCGATGCCTAAGTCAGAAACGGAATTAAGGAAATAAGTAAGAATACTAAGGCATAGCTTAAGGTACTTAGCTTAGGAATCGCCCCTTGAAAGGGAGAAATGAACTGACTCTTATAGCCGCCGGCCTTGAAACCGCTGAGGCTCACTTAGGCGATGTAACGGTCGGCCGTTTAGGAACATCCACCATTAAGCCCGGTATAAATACCGGCATAACTCTTGGTCGTTACCCTTTAGAGGTGTAACGATTTTGATTCTGGACTCGGTCGACTCCTCGGAGAGTCCTGACCTCCACGGTCGACCCAAGGGGGCAAACCTACTCGTTGTAACGGGCGACGTCACGGGGTGCAACGCCTTCAAACGTTACTTAGACTCAATCCACTCTTCAGAGAGTCGTGACCTCCACGGTCCATCCACTCGGATGGACCTACTCGTTGGTGGACTCGAGAAGGGTAAGGCTGCAAGGGCCGACCTTGAGGGGTTCCTAGCCTTCCTTGGCCAACCAGCTGCAAGGGCCGACCCCGAGGGAGTCCTAGCCTTCCTTGGCCGACTCTCTAGGGAGTTGGACTTGTTTGGCCAACCCCGGGGGGTCGGAAATGGACTTGCCCGACCCAGGGGGGTAGTGGCCTCCATTTAGGCGACCCCCGGGGGTCGATAATGGCGAGGCCGACCCCTAAGGGGTTGGAAATGGGCTTGGCCGACCCCTGGGGGGTTATGGCCTCCATTTGGCCGACCCCCCAAAGGTGAGGCCGACCCGTGGGGCGTCGGGAAAGGCATGGCCGACCCCCGGGGGGTCGACAAAGGTGCTGGCCGACCCTCGGGGGTCGGCAGAGGCATGCACCCCCGAGGGGTCGGCCTTGGTCCTCTCGTCCTTTGTTTGGGTTCCGACCTCTTCCGAGACTTTCGGTTTATATTTTATGTTACAACAATAGTAAACCTTGAAAAGAAAGTTAGCAACAAAGATAGGAGATGATGATGATGAGTTACTATATATGTGTAATCCAATTGGGAGTTCCTATTCATCATCTTCCCCTACTTTGCTTTTCTAAAAATTTCAATTTTTATTTTTATTAAAATTTTCAGAAAAAAAAAAACATTACACTTTTTCTTAGATCTATAGCCAAGGAGAGCTCCGATCGTCAATATGAGACAAGATTTGGACTCTTGGCATCGACACATATTTTTTAAGGTATGCCTAGCTCTTTGTTAAGCCTTAAGGCATCTTGTCCGATTTTACTCATTTAACCATCATTTCTCAGATCTATAGCCGAGAAGAGCACTAATCACTGATCTGAGACTAGATCTAGACTCTCGAGATCAATATAAATATTTTACGATATGACTCGCTCCATTTCAAGTCTTGTAGCTTCTCGCTGAAGTTCGCCATTTCACTACTTCTTTCTTAGTTTTTTGATGATATGGAGGTTGGTTGCGCATTTTTAGACCAAATTTATGGTTATAAAGAAAATACACATATTTTAATGTGTAACGTGATTTTTTTGACGTTGTTTCGCTCTGATGCTTCACTGAACTTTGACGGTTAATTTTTTGACGACGTGTCACCATCGTGCTTCATTGAACTTAGACGGTTAATTTTTACCCGAACCTATTTTTCTTAGTTTTTCTTGCTGAGTCTGTTTTTAGAAGATTTGGGTTTAATTTTTTTAGCTTGTTTAAGGCTAGCTTGACTCATATCTAGTGAAATTTTATAGCATCAAAAGGTAAGAACCTTAACCTTAGATTGTGCTGTCCTAAATGCTATATCTACTTAGGATTTAGCTCGTTAATTATCAATTATCTGTTGATGCTTGATTAAGCATGATGTGTGTTAAGATTACTGCAAAATGTAGTTCCTTAATCATTCATGATCGTTATATTTGTAGTTGTCTATTTTACTACCTATCTTATATTAGATTACTTTCTAAAAATATGCATGAATTATATGTTCTGTTGATTATCTATTTTTATAAACAAGATTTTGTTCATGTTGATCATATAGTGAGAACATTATTTTGTTTTCTTGCCTTGACTTACTATTCAAAAGTATGAGATACTGAACATGTACTTGATAGTTATGTGGTTATAGCATACATTTCTAGATGTTTTAGAGTTAGTTGACCATGTTGTCTATTGGACAATATTATCTTTGAGTCGTTATACCCTTTAATCTTTTTAGGATACCAAGTTTGTAGTCAGTATCAACTCCTTTAGTCAGAACCAATTGTGTTTCTTAAAATCTAGAACCAACTATGTTCGTATCTAACCAAGGCCAGGTGGTTGTTCCTAGGAATCATCGAGGAGCTAAGACTAGTGGTGTTCATATATTTATCTAAAATCAATTGTGTTTTTATTTTTAGTCAAAACTAGTTAGGCTTTTGAAAGGCCTAGACGAGTGGTGTTCCTGTTTAGCCAAAACCAGTTATGATTTAACTATTAAATAAGAGCCAATTGTGTTTCGTAAGAATCATTGAGAAGATAGGACCATATATGTTCTTATTTTTAGTCAGAACCAGTTGTACTCCTAAAAAGCTAAGACTAAGTGGTGTTTCTGTTTGGCCAGAACGATTAGTGTTCCTACTATTAAACTAGGGTCAGTTATGTTCCTAGAGAATCATTGAGGAGATAGAGCCAGATGTGTTCCTATTTTCGGTCAGAATCAGTTGTGCTTCTAAAAGGTTAAGACAGTTAGTGTTTCTATTATTAGTTATGGCTAGTAGTGTTTCCTTAGAGTTGTTGACTTTTAGGATCATTTATGAAGACTGAGAGTTGAACCTCGATGGTTATCAAGTTATAAGTTATGTCAGATCACTATAAAATGAGCATGAACTCTTAGATTTAAGGCATCCCAGTTAGAAGCACTTTTGGTATGTAATTCTAGTGAAATTTCTCTGTATTCTCTAGTGAGAGAGTGGGGCAAAAGGTGTGAGTAGTATAAGCTTTGAAGAGAGTGTTTATGTAATTGGGGTCGGAGAAAGAATTCTGTGTGATTGTAACAATTTTTCACATAGTGGAAGTTCTTTCTGTCCGTGGTTTTTTTTCCGGTTTGGGAGTTTTTCCATGTAAATTCTTGTGTTTTCTTTTGTTGGCATTCTTTATAATTTCTCGATTATTTTCTGCTTATTCCTGTGGTAATTAGAGATGATTTGTTCCCAACAATGATCCCCCAAGGGGTAGTTAGAAACTTAATACAACGCTTCACTCAACCAGAATGATGGTGAAGATGGTATTGGCTGGATCATATGTGATTCAAGATGTTTCCCGAAGCTTGCTAGGAGGAAAGCTAAAATTATGAACCAGTCTGTTAAAGTGTTGGAAGAGATGGCGATCAGAGCTGGGCCTCAGCGGATTTTCAAGGTGGGTGTTCCTTGGTTGCCTCTGATTTTTGTTGAGTCTAATGGCGTGGAGTTTGTTAGAGCTATTAGAGGAATTGATATTGATAATGACCGTATCCAACAACCTTGTTCTTGCCATTATTTATTTCGAATTCTTGATATTGTTTATTATAAAAGAAGTTGTAATCATGCAGCTCATGTATTTGCGATGGTTAGAAACTCAGATTTTTCCCTTTGGAAATAGTGTTCTAGCTGTTGAGAGGGTAACATTATTTCTAGCTCTAATTAATATTTGTTAAATATAATCAAATTTTTTAAAAAGTAACCGTAAAATATGCTAAATCAAAGCTCAAAAATAACTTATGAAGATCCAAAACATTAGACACTGAATAAAAAAATTAAAAGAATACACTACTCTTAAAAGATAAGGTTCAAATCCATATAACACAATTTCAAAAGTTAAAAGATTGAAGCGTTCTATAAAACAAACTGTTGGAAAAAAACAAAAAAATTACTAGATAGAAATTCAAAAGTTCAGAAATTTACTTAACATTTTTAAACTCATAGAATCTTTGAAAAACTGAAATTTAATGGATTTGTTACTATTATAACCTAAAAATATCCCGAAAGACTCGAAGAGGTCCCGACCCGCACGAAGAACAAAGAAGTCAATGCCGGCCCTCCGGGGTCGGCCAAATGGAGGTCTCGACCCCCAGAGGGTCAGCCAACTCCATTGCCGACCTCCCTGGGGTCGGCCAAACCAGTTTCGACCCCTCGGGGGTCGGCCAACTCCATTGCAGACCCCTCGGGGGTCGGCCACGCCAGCCCCGACCCCCCGGAGGTCAGCCAAAGCCACTTCTCACCCCTTGCGGGTCGGCCAAATGGAGGCCATAACCCCATGGGGGTCGGCCGAGTCCATGCCGTCACTCCGGTGATCGGCCAAGCAAGTCCCACTCCCTTGGGGGTCGGCCAAGGAAGGCCAGGACCCCTCGGGGTCGGCCCTTGCAGCCTCACCCTCCTCGGGTCCGACAACGAGTAGGTTAATCCGAGTGGATTGACCGTGGAGGTCAGGACTCCCCCTAGAGTCGACCAGGCTCAAGTAACGTTTGGAGGCGTCGCACCCCGTGGCATTTACCCATTACAACGAGTAGGCCAGCCCGAGTGGGTTGGCCGTGGAGGTTAGGACTCTCATGTGGTCGAGTCGACCCAGTCCAAGTAACGTTTGGAGGCGTCACACCCCGTAGCGTCACCCGTTAAAACGAGTAGGTCAACCCGAGTGGGTTGGTCGTGGAGGTCAGGACACTCCCCCAGGAGTCGACCGAGTCCAAGTAACGCAGGAGGACGCTGCACCCCGTGGCGTCCCCGGTCACAACGAGTAGGCCAACCCGAGTGGGTTGGTCGTGGAGGTGAGGACCCGTAAGGGTTGACCGAGTCCAAAGCCGACCTCTGAGGAGGGCGGTCGAGTAGGCTGACCCGAGTGGGTTGGTCGTGGAGGTTAGGACTTTCCTGTGGATAAGTCGACCAAGTCCAAAGTAGCACTAAGGGATGCTGCACACCCGTGGCATCCAAGTGCTGCTACGAGAAGGCTGCACCCCTAAGGGGTCGGCCATGAAAATGAGGAGCTGCCAAGGTTGACCGAGTCCAAGTAACTCCGGAGTCAAAGCCGTTACACCTCCAAAGGGTAACGGTCAGGAGTTATGCCGGTATTCATACCCGGCTTAATGACGGATGTTTCTAACGACTGACCATTATGTCGCCATAAGTGAGCTGCAGCGGTTACTATACCGGTTGCTATAAGAGTCAAGTCATTTCTCCCTTTCAAGAGGCGATTCCTAAGCTAAGTACCCTTAAGCCATTCTTTGTGCTTTAGTTTATTCTCCTTAAATCAGTTTTGTGACTTAGGTATCAGAGGTCCTATGGCTCACACCACACCGGTGTGCCCTCAAATTTGCTCTTTTGCAGGCCCTTTCGTCCTCAGGTAAACAAATTCACTGTGGATATCCGTTGACCATTTTCGGCATCAACAGTTACCCACTTAACAAATTTAAGAAACTTAAGTCCCCTCCCTAACTATTTGGCTCACACAACTTCGTCTCCTTCAAAACCAGTTAGGAAACATGAAGAAGGCGCAAGACCAAGACGGACTAGACCCTTAACAGCCTGGTCGACTAGGTCGATCCCCCATTCACTGACGAGATCATGGAGGAGTCCGTCCCATCCAAATTCAGGCTCCCTGCAATCAAAGAGTTTGACGGGTCTACAGATCCCGTCGAGCACCTAGACTCCTACTAGGCATGGATGGAGCTACATAGAGTTTGAGACGCGATCAAGTGCCGAGCGTTCTCATTCACGCTCGCAGGACGAGCTCGAAGATGGATCAGGCAGCTGAAGCGTAAGTCCATTGCTTCATTTAGAGAGCTGGCCAGTGCATTCGTCACCAAATTCCTGGGAGGGCGAGATCAGAAGAAGCCGGTCACACATTTGCTGACCGTGAGGCAAAGGAGTCATGAGACTCTTCGGGAGTACATTTCCCTCTTCAACAATGAGGCGTTGCAAATTGAAGGATACTCCGACAGCACAGATCTCACAGCAGTTGTAGCAGGTCTCATGGATGAGAAATTCCTATGGTCTTTGGGAAAAAGAGCTCCACTCACATATGTCAAGCTCCTAACCAGGGCACAAAAATACATGTGTGCCGGGGAACTAGTCAATTCCCAAGGAGGCACCGAAGAAAGGCACTCCATTTCAGAGCGCGAGAAGCCACTCAGCCATCGGGAGGTTGAGTACAAGGAGTCGCGAAAGCGAAGGGTGGAAGAACGTCTAGTAAAAAAAGAAAAAATCGAACGACGGGGGGTACCCCCAAGCCGATTCGAAAGGTACACTCCAACGATGGTTCCCATGAACATATCTTGATGGAGATTCAAGATAAGGAGGAGCTAAAGTGGCCGAGCCGAATTAGTGCAGGATCCAACAAGAGAAATAACGGCAAGTACTGCCTGTTTCACAGGGATCACGGCCACGCTACCTCGGACTGCTACGACCTGAAAGAGTCCATACAGTCCCTTATTCGCAGAAGTCGATTAGACAGGTAAGTAGGCGAGGTTGGGAAGGTGACCGAGTCCCCAAGCAAGAAAAAGGAAGGTGACAAGTCACCCCCGCTACCGGAGATCAGAACAATCATCGGAGGACCTGCTGGAGGGGAGTCCAACCGGAGACGGAAGGGTAACGTGAGGCAGGCTAGGAGCGCACTGAGGAGTGAAGAAGTGTGCATAATGGAAGCGGTGGATGAGCAACTTACCTTCACCGCGCAGAGGCTGCCGCGTTGCACCAGCCGCACAACGATGCCCTAGTGGTGTCCCTAACCATATCTAACATCCGCGTCAGAAGGATCCTCATCGATGGAGGCAGTTCGGCGGATATGTCTTCACTGAAAGCGTATGAGGCCATGAACTTGGGAAGGGAGAGGCTCAAGCCGAGCTCGACACCTTTAGTCGAATTTGGTGGGAGAACTTTAACCCCTGAGGGGTCGGTTAAATTCCAAGTGACTTTCGACGAAGGAGACAATGTCATCTTGCACTTCGTCAATTTTTTGGTGGTTGATGACAACTCCGCCTATAATGCAATACTAGGAAGACCTACCATTCATGGACTGAGAGCGAGGGCGTCAACCTACAACCAGGTGTTAAAATTCCCTACTCCTATGGGGGTGGGGCAAGTCAGAGAAGAGCAGTTATCCTGTAGGGAATGCTACCACACAGCCCTAAAGGGCGTGCTTCAAAGTCCCTAAAAGCAAAAGGTTGTAAAAAAGGGACCGATTCCAGGTGAGGCTGTTTGAGGAACAGCACTTGTAGGGGTACAATTTGAACATGTACTTAGGACCTAAAAGCGCCAAGGCCAATGTCTTGGCAAAATCAAAGGCCGTCTGGAAGTTAAGGCGGACAAGACCGTGCCAAGCTGTTGCACGGATTGATAAAGCAACACCAATTTCACTTTCGGCAATCAAATCCTTCATCTTTGGGGGTGCTTAAACAATTGAAAAAGTACTTTCGATAGATTGTAATTCAAGTTGTTGATGAATAGAAAGTGATGTTTTTTCTCATTTTGTCCACTCTTATCTTAATTTAAGTATATTGATATCATTTTCTGAAACTTAAATTGGCGGTATATGAGATATAAAATAAAAAGCAGTAAAAAGTTCATCGTTTCATTCAAATAAAAAGTTCCTGAGTTACAACTTAGGCGAAAAAGTGAAGACTGAAAAATATAGTGCTACAAGATATAAAGTAAAAGTCATCAAGGCCCTCTAGAGCTGCGTCTGCTGGAAGATGGTTGAACAGGTCCGGCTTGGGCAGGCACTGTCCTGGCTGGAAGAGCCTGACTTCTGTCGGGCACGCCCAGAAAGATCCGAGAATCGTAGCAGGCGGCCTGAGCTGGAACACTTGGAAGTCCAGACTCGAAGGCTGTAGGGAAGGGTCGACGACTCTCTCTGCGATGCTTGAACAGAGTGACCAAAAGAGAGGAAGAAGGTTGCCATAGCTAACCCCCTTATGGATTCGGTCCAGTGCCTAGCCAATAGCGGCCTCGCCAGCATTGTTTTCTAGAATCACAAAGGCAGGAAAACCTTTCACAAGGTTAGCGAAGTAGGCGGCATTCTTGAGCTTCCCTTCAGTAGAAGCCAACTCTCGTCGCAGGCGGGCGATCGTAGCCAAGTCATCTTGACGAGCGCGGGCAGCAAGATTTTGGGTTAATTCAGTAGAGGTGCGTGAGGTTGCTAAGGCAGCCTCAGCGACTCGCTGAGCTTCCCGAGCCTGCGCCAGTTCCCACTTGAGCTTGTTAGTATTGGTAGACAAGGAAGAGCGAGTGTAACGCAAGTCCTCCGAGAGATGGCGAGAAGCTGAAGGAAAGTGCAGGAATGCCTACAAAAACAGAAGCCAAAAGTACAAGTTAGTATACATACTCAAAATCAAAGTATAGTTGGAAAAAGATGAGTCGTTATACCTCGTCCATCAGATGAGCTCCCTTTTCCAGGACCTAGGAGGCATCTCCTAGGGAAAAAGTAGCAAAGGAAGACCCCACTTCACTCCACAAGTTAGAAGCTAAAGTCTTTTCCTCCTGCGAGTCCAAGGTGGGGCAGTGCGGCCCTAGCACAAGATAGGACTCGAATCCAGGGGGAAGACCGTGTACTGGTGTTCGAGGCTTACATGAGTCCACCGGAGCCGGGGAAGGAAGGTGGTCAAAACCAAGGTCAGGACCGTCGAACTCCGGGTCCGACCCCACTTCTAAGTCCTCTGGGATTTTGGGAAAAGGAAGGTCTTCATCATCACCAAGCGGGAGAGAGCGACCTTCCGAAGTAAGGTCTATCGTATCATCAGTGGGAGGCCTGGCAGGGAAGTGAGACCTTTGACGTGTCACTACGTCGAAGGCACACCTCAGCGAAGGCTCGTATTACATGGCAACCAAGCATGGTAAAAAGTGTCAGTTCATACTTCCAGTAGTCGAAGCATGGAAAGTGAAAGGAAAAAGTAAGTTGCATACTTGGAATAGACCCATCCTGCGGGATGGCGGACTCCAAGTTAGAATTGACTGGCATAGTTAGAGCTGGAAGAAGGTGATACCGAGCCAGCGAGTTCGTGGTCAGATACACCGCACTGCGAATGACCTCCTCGGGGAGGGACATCACAGACTCGTAAAATTTCAGTACCCGGGAGCGGGGATTAGTACTGTGCCAAAAGATAGATAAAGCCAAGGCGAAAGTAAGCGTACCATATGTCCCAAATACAGTGGGAGTGGCTAGCGAGGCATCGGCGCCTGGAGCTGCCCAGGGTTCTCCTGCGAAGAACTAGCGCTCTTTCCACCCCTTCTGAAAGTTGGGGCACCCCACCAAAGGAGAAATTTGCTTATAGGGGTCAGATAGCAGCCCACAGTGACGTCGAGATGCTGACAGAAGCGGTAGAGCGAGAGAAGGTCTCTGGCAATAAAGGGACCTTCGAAGCCGGTGTGCACCCAAAGGCTGTGAACACCGAAGAAGATATTCCAGGCATTGGGAGCCAGTTACGCTGGGACCAGTCCTACCATACCTAAGAACTCCTGAAGAGGCTGTATAAGGGGAAGCCGGACTCCTCGGTCGAACATAGTGGTGTAGAGGGCCACCTCGCCTGGAGGAGGATGGGCGTACGTCTCCGACGCAAGAGGAAGCCGAAGAGTGATTTTGGCCGGGATAAGGAATTGGGTCCTAAGGCGGTCCAAGTCCTCCTGGGTCAAAATGAACGCTGCCATTTGAGACCCTGACCCCACCACCAAAGTTCTTCGCCGAGTTCTCTTAAGTGAGGAGGAAGCCCGAAGGTGAAGGGATTCGGTCTCGTAGTCAAACGAAGGATCCATGACGGTCAAAGTAAGAAGTACCTTACGAAATTCAAAAAAGGTGAAAAAGGCGAGACTTTTTCAAAAAAGTGCCTAAGTAACTTAAAGGTTCCAAAAAGGGTGAAAAGGCTAAACTTTTTCAAAAAAATGCCTAAGTTACCTAAAACTTAAAAAAAGGGTGAAAAAGGCGAAACTTTTTATAAAAGTGCCTAAGTAACCTAAAGGTTCCAAAAAGGGTGAAAAATGTGAGACTTTTTATTAAAGTGCCTAAATAACCTAAAAATCTTCAAAGTAAGTTAAACGGGCAAGACTTTATAAAAAGTGCCTAAGTAGCCTACGATTCGGAAAAAGTACTCTAAAAGGGCGAGTCTTTGAAAAAAGAGCCTAAGTAATCCTAAAATTTGGACATACATGCATAACGGGCAAAAATCGAAAAAAGTGCCTAAGTAAAGGTGAAATTTTCGAAAATATGTCTAATCGTTAGTGCAAAGTCAAAAAAAAAGGACAGTACGTACCGAGAAAAGTAAGGCGCGACAGATGCTTCCTAAAAATCCAAAACGCAAAACATGTCCCCTCCACGCTTTGAAAAAATCGAAAATAATAGTCCAGTGAGAGGCAGTTTTCGGCCAAAGTAGGGTGAAAAAGGGGTGTAGTTTTGGCAGGGAGTTTATGGAAAAGTTAGGTTATGGGAAATCTCAAAAGGATAAATATTTTCCTAAAAAAGAGAAGTGATTTTTCATTAGATAAGAATATTATTTTGGAAAAGATATTCTTAGAAATAAGAATATGGCCATTTTAATATAATTATTTAGAATGAATATTTTCCTAACCTCGAAACTTTATTTGTTGAAATATAATTTAGGAAAAGATATTCTTGAAACAGAATATGGCCTAGAGAGATTTTCAAATAATATTCTCGTAAAAAGGTAACTTTAGAGCGTCTAAAAGTTCAAAGAAAACATGAACCTAAACTACTCTTCACAATTCGGCAAGCTCGGAATTGAAGAGAGGGGATAATGTTATAACCTAAAAATATCCTGAAAGACTCGGAAGAGGTCGGGACCCGCACGAAGAACAAAGAAGCCAACGCCGGCTCCCCAACGTCAGCCAAATGGAGGCCTCGACCCCAGGGGGTCGGCCAAATGGAGGCATAACCCCTTGGGGGTCGGTCGAGTCCATGTCGTCCCTCCAGGGATCGGCCAAGGAAGGCCAGGACCCCTTAGGGTCGGCCCTTTCAACTTCACCCTCTCGAGTCCGGCAACGAGTAGGTCAATCCGAGTGGATTGACCGTGGAGGTCAGGATCCCCCTAGAGTCGACCAAGCCCAAGTAATGTTTGGAGGCGTCGCACCCCGTGGCGTTTACCCTTTACAACGAGTAGGCTAGCCTAAGTGGGTTGGTCGTGGAGGTTAGGACTATCATGTGGACGAGTCGACCGAGTTCAATTAACGTTTGGAGGCGTCGCACCCCGTGGCGTCACCCGTTACAACGAGTAGGTTAGTCTGAGTGGGTTGGTCGTGCAGGTCAGGACTCTCCCCTAGAAGTCGACCGAGTCCAAGTAACGCAGGAGGACATTGCACCCCGTGGCGTCCCCGGTTTCAACGAGTAGGCTAACCCGAGTGGGTTGATCGTGGAGGTGAGGACCCGTAAGGGTTGACCTAGTCCAAAGTTGACCTCTGAGGAGGGCGGTCGAGTAGGCTGACCCGAGTGGGTTGGTCGTGGAGGTTAGGACTTTCCTATGGATAAGTTGACCAAGTCCAAAGTAGCACTAAGGGACGCTGCACACCCGTGGCATCCTAGTGCTGCTACGAGAAAGCTGCACCCCTAAGGGGTCGGCCGTGGAGGTGAGGAGCTGCCAAGGTCGACCGAGTCCAAGTAACTCCGGAGTCAAAGTCATTACACCTCAATAGGGTAACGGTCAGGAGTTACGCCGGTATTCATACCCGACTTAATAACGGACGTTTCTAACGGCTGGCCATTATGTCGCCATAAGTGAGCTGCAGCGGTTACTATACCGGTTGCTAAAAGAGTCAAGTCATTTCTCCCTTTCAAGGGGCGATTCCTAAGCTAAGTACCCTTAAGCCATTCTTTGTGCTTTATTTTATTCTCTCTAAATCCGTTTTCTGACTTAGTTATCGGAGGCCCTGTGGCTCACATCACACCGGTGTGCCCTAAAATTTTCTTTTTTGCAGGCCCTTTCGTCCTCAGCTAAACAAATTCACTGTGGATATTCGTTGACCATTTTTCGGCATCAACAGTTACCCACTTAACAAATTTAAGAAACTTAAGTCCCCTCCTTAACTATTTTATTTTTGAAGTTTAAGTTAATATTTTTTCCAATTCTCTATGTATGCATGTTTTATCTACTAACCAAATTTCATAAACTAAAATAATTATTGAAAAGTTATTTTTTATAAATTTCAAATTTTGGTTTAGTTTTAAAAACACAATTAAGATGTGATATCGATGTAATGAAAATCATGAGTTAAAATAGTAAGGGTAGGCTTAAATTATAAAAACAAAACCAAAAGAAGAAAAACAAAATGATTGTTGAAGGATGGTAATGATCATTATCTTATCCCACCCAAGCAACAAACACACACTTGTGGTGGAAAAGGCTAAGGCTTGGCAATCTTTGAATGGAAGAACAAGAAAAATAATGAGATAGAATTTTGAATGGAATCAAATTTTGGTCAATCTTTGCAACTACTTGTCGTTCAACTCCTTCCCCACCTTACTAAATTTTCCAGCTTGGATCCGACATGACAACTCTTCAAATCAATGTCCCTTTAAAATTTTACAACTCGTTTAATATAAGAAAATGTAGGTATCTTTTTTCTTTCTTTTTTTTTTCTTTTTTTTTTATAGGATTTCAACACCTTTTTGTGTTTCCTTTCTATATGGTGTTGGCTTTTTTAGAAGCATCATGGCCTTTGCTTAGTTGAGTTCTCTTGATTTTGGGTCATTTTCTGGATTTTATTTGCTGCCTTAACCACAACCATTTCTGATATGTTTTTTATTCATTAATTATTGTTTCTTTTGCGAGGATTATTCGTTCCAAGTTTCTTAAAATAAAGTTAAATATTTGAATTTGGGGAATTATGTTATAGTTTTATCTGTATACTGATAAATGTTATGATATAAACATGGAACATTTATTTATATATATATATATATATTTCAATAGCATGGTTGGAACACTGGATGTATTATTTTTAAATGGTGAGCAGTAATAAATGATAGATTATTCTAAGTTATGTTTGGGGTGCAAATTATTTAACGAGATTACGATAAAGAGTATTTGAAATACATGTTATCATAACATGAAAGAGAAAATAGTTAATCTTAAATAGGGACATGAGTTAAGTGAAACAAGGGCTTGAGTTTGGGCCAAACGCCCACTATCTTGTGATATATAGATTATATCAGATTGTTTACCTAATGCCTTGATTTAGACATAAAATATGAATACTTTTTTTATTCAACATTTGAGAATATAGAATTTCAAACATGTAATGTCTTAATTAGTTTCTAGCATGTACTTGTATATAATGTCATTAGAGCTATGTTTCCCTCCACTAAAATATTTTAGACGTGATTTTAATTTGATGTGGTGTTAGAGATTTTATAAATTCAAGAGCTCATTGGAATATTTTGTTTTTATCCTCTCAATAATTGATATTATTTTAGCCGCACGAGATGTGGCACATTTCACGAGGACGCTCGTGACTGACTTCATGGGCACGAGAATGACAACGACGTATGGTCTGAATGTGGATCGAAGCTTCAATAATGAATATGGGCGCAAACTTAACAAAAAGCAGTGCTTCGCAGTCGATTAAATTTGAGGTGAAGAACATGAATGGAGTAAAGAATGACGTTTGAATGGCTTTAACAACAAACGATGGCTTCACAGTTGTTGCAACAAAGATGTTAGCGACATGCTTCTAGCATTCTAAGTGAGATTAGGTTCTTTCCAAATTTAAAGCATGTCTCACATTTTTTAATAATCTAATAGGTGCATCTTCAAAGTTAAGTGATACATATTATATTCCTCTCACTTTATGATAACTCTAAATTTGAGAGATATTTAGCCATCTAATCATAAGAATTCATGCTTTTTAAGAGACAAATAGTTGAAAAATATATAGAAATTGCATGGAATTGAAAAGAAATAAAGTTAAATACATTGCAAGATCAATAAATGACGACATTGGATTGAAAATTGCTTTAAAGTGCAAGCATTATGATTTTTGAACGTCCTATTAGCATGTTTCTGTGCAAGGATCAAAAGCTGAGGACTTCATGGTTTCTGCATCAGATAGAATGTCAGCCGCATTCGATCCCGGTCTTAGCAAACTCTTCAACTTTAGACTTCACACGTGTGAAGCTGTTGACTGAGAAATTTCGATAAATCATAAATTGTCACATCATTATCTCAAATTTAATGACAAAATTAAATTAACTTTTGAGGCAATATTTCTCAAAATTAAATTGGATCAAAAGTTTGTTTTATTTTGAAATTGGGTCAAAATTAAATAAGACCCAAATTTAATTGGGGGTCCAAATGCATATGAAGACTCATCTCCATGTAAACAAGTCCAATGGGCCAAGCCCAAGACTCAAACCCAAAACTCATCAAGGTCCAAGCCCAAGGTCCATGGAAGCTCTATAAATAGAGAAGCTTTCCTTCATTTTTCAGCATCCAGAAGTTTGAAACTACAGAGAGAATTCACAAACACAGAAGACTCTCCAAATTTCTAAGGATCAAACAAGCTGCTTTTGAGGCTAAAGGCACGTCGGAGGTGAAGCGATTTCATAAATAAGTCGCTCAAACACGAAGAACACGCATCGTGTTCATAACAAGCAGATCATCAAAGATGATCAACAAGTCAACGACCGATCCCCTGATCAACAAGTCAACGACCGATCCCTCAATCAACTAGTCAAAGAACAGATCAACAAGTCCACGACCGATCCCACGATCAACAAGTCCACGATCGATCTCACGATCAACAAGTCAACGACCGATCCAAAGATCAACAAGTCAACGACTGATTCAAGGACCGATCTAGAGATCAACAAGTCAACGACCGATCCAAAGATCAACAAGTCCACAACCGATCCAAAGATCAACAAGTTAGTGACCAACCATAATAAAGATCAACAAGCCAAGGTTGATCGAACCTAAAGATCAAGCTGCAAAGCCCTTGAGACAATTCTACATTCGAGAATAAGCTAAGAAGCCCTCAAAATATTTACATAGGAGAGAAAAAGAATCAGAGGAACATATTAGAGATTGTACTCCACATTTGCACATATTCAAATCAATACAAATATATATTCCAAATTTACACGTGTCTCGCTCTCCTATTTTACAGTGAAATCTCGTGTGAACAAATTGGCACACCTAGTGGGACCTCTCTACCTTTCATCTCATTCTCTCTCACAAAATCAAGCATGACATCTGAAAACATCGCATCAAAATCCATTGTCGCATCAGAGACCTCAATGTTGTCGCCAAAAGTTACAGTCAAGTCAGCTACAACGACAGAAGCTATAATCGCATCTAAAAGAGTTGCATCAAAGATAATTGCTTCATATGCTTATGCTGGATCTATGACGTGCAACAGTGCAAAGTCAACCAAGATAAATGAGTCTCAGATTACACCTCAAGTAATTGATAAGCGACTTGAAGAAATTTCTGATAAAGTCATTGTCAAAAACAACCCCAACGTGATGTCTGTAATGATGGTTAGCATAGAAGATGATGACAGAATGCCAGAGTTCGAGAGAAAGCTCGAGCAACTCCAAAGAGCATTTGAGGATCGAGACTTGGAGATTGCCTTCTTGAAAAATCAATTGCATAATAGAGAAGCAGCCGAATCAAGCCAAACTCTAATTGAACGAAGAAATGATAAGGAAAATCTCCTAGAGGAACAACCACAACAGTCAACCTCAATCGAGTCCTTATCTATCCAACAACTGCAGGACATGATTGTAAACTCTATCAGAGCATCAAACTAATGGTTAACTCAAAGTTCTTTCTTCTACTCCAAACCATATACAAAGAGGATAGATAGCCTAAGAATGCCAGTTGGGTATCAGCCACCTAAGTTCCAACAATTCGACGGAAAAGGTAACCCTAAGCAACATGTCGCGCACTTTATAGAAACTTGTGAAACTGCTGTCACTCGAGGAGATCTTCTCGTCAAACAGTTTGTTCGATCTTTAAAAGATAATGCATTTGACTGGTACACTAATTTAGAGGCTGAAGCAATAGACAGTTGGGGAGAGTTGGAGAAAGAATTCCTTAATCGCTTCTATAGCACGAGACGTACTATCAACATGATAGAACTGACAAATGCAAAACAACATGAGGGCAAATTTTTTGTCGACTACATCAATCGTTGAAGAGCTCTAAGTCTTGATTGCAAAGATCGCCTCACTGAGCTATCCGCAATCGAAATGTGCATTCAAGGCATGTGTTGGGAACTTCTATATATGCTCCAAGGTATAAAGCCTTGCACATTTGAAGAATTAGCAACTCGTGTTCATGACATGGAACTAAGTATGACTATTCGTGATGAAGAGATCTAAATAAAATATTCCTTATCGCAAGAGACTAAACTGCATGATGCTCCTGCCCATATAAGCTAAAAAGGCTAATGGCACAAAGTTTGAACTACGTTATGACTTGATCCCTTCCATTAAAGGGTACGTAGGCAACTTAATACAAAATTTTAAGTTCAATCTATTTTTCTAAAAAAATAACAAAATACATTTCATGAAGAAGACATTCAAGGGGATATATACATGAATATTTGGTTGATGTTCAAGTTCGAGGTCGTCACCGCCGCCGCCGTCATCGCCCTCTCCAAGTTGAGGTCATCGCCGCCGCCGCCCTATCCAAGTTCGAGTTCGCCGCCGCCGACGACGACCTCGAACTTGCGCCGCCGTCGCCCTCTCCAAGTTCGAGGCAGCCGCCGCCGCCGTCGCCATCTCCAAGTTCGAGACCGCCGCCGCCGCCGCCACCCTCTCCAAGTTCGAGGCCGCCGCTGCCGCCGCCGCCCTCTCCAAGTTCGAGGCCGCCGTCGCCACCGCTGCCGCCCACTCCAAGTTCGAGGCCGCCGCCTCCCTCCCCAAATTGCAAAATTAAATAAGGGAGAAAATGATATTGTAAAAACTAGAACTCAAGACCTCGATTATAATACCAAGTGACTTATGTTTATTCAAAATGATATTGAAAATGAATTGAGCATTTCTCTCACTTAAGGCCAAACAAAGACATCATGTTTATTCAAGGCACTCTGATAACAATTCAAAATGTGATGAAATTGTTTTTGCCAAATCAAGATTTTGGGGGCAAACAAATCTTCTTAAATTCAAGCCAAGAAAATCAACACAACTTCATTTTCGAAGATATAAGCAAGTTCAAATTTTACTCAACTTAATTGACATCAAGCTCGGGTCAAAGGAAAGTGATAAAAAGTATGGCCTAAATTCAAGCATTTATGATTAAATTGGCGCTTCATAGAGTCAAAAAAAAAAAAAAAATCTTTTTGTTGTAACTCAAAACTATCATTTTTTTCGAGATTCATCCACACATATTTGTGCACAAACCTCGAAAAGGGGGCATTTGTTGATTGAGAAATTTTGGTCAATCATAAATTGCCACATCATTATCTCAAATTTAATGACAAAATTAAATTAACTTTTGAGGCAATATTTCTCA
>JBBMEG010026056.1:0-24121 GCA_037832605.1 Cyclanthera cordifolia
TTATAATAGACATAGTCATTGAATTAATAGTTGATGGTATGTTAACTGCAAATAGAGATTCAAGAATTAAGGCTAAAGGATTGCAATATTTTGGTATATAAACATGGTAACTATAGGCTCTCCTCTAGGTAGTCGCCTAAAATTATTACATAATACTTTTTTCTTTTTTGGATTGTTATATATTAATAAACTCATCCATTGAACAATATGTGTTGCTTAAAATATGAATTTATTCGTCTGTGGAAGAAAATTAATTCATACACTTAAACAATATATATATTGCTCACATAAGATTTATGTTTATTAGAAAACCATGATAATAATAATCTTCTTTTAAATAATAATAATAATAATAATAATGTTTAGATTTAAGAAATCTTAAACTTGGAAATACATAATATTATGAACAATAATAATTATTAAGAAATCTTAGCCATAAAATTAACATGAACAAAATAATATATGATCCAACTATATGTTCTTTAGCCTTTTGGATCATATGTCTTCATAACACATCATGATTTCAATGAGTTTTTCATAATGTCAAGATAATTTTGAAATTTCATAATCACAATCAAAACACCCGTGCAAAAAAAATAAATAAAATAAAATTGCACAATTTAAATGACATAATCACGATCAAACAATCATGACAAAAAAAATGCACAATTTAAGTGACGTAATCATGATCAAACAATCATGCCTAAAATAAAATTGCGGAATTATCATAAACATACATTTAGGCCATAATAGTTTGATCGTGATTTTATGCAAAACTAATTTAGTAATTGATCTATATGGATTGATTTGATCTTTTTTATATAAATCACATTAATGAATAATCATGCATTCTAAACATGGCTCTAATACCACATGTTAGATAATTTTTATACATAATATGAACCTAAGACCTTGAATAACATGATTATCACTAGTTCTATTTGAATCTTATTGAGATTGAAATATACCTCCCGACATTGTGATGCAAGAATCTCTTTCAAATTCAACAAAGAATGTTGTTGATATTGAAACCTTATATCAATTGCTTCAATGGAATATATTGGTATCTCCCTCCTTGCCTATAAGATTGAATGTGTTTTTCAAGCTTCTTTATTCTTCTTTCTCTTTCACTTCGACACATTGGTGATGAACAAATGTGTTCATATTTATAGGTAGGGGGAGGACCAATGTTGAACTTCCATTAACGTAAGTTTTAACTTTTCATCAAAGTTAACTTAAGAAATCATAAATTTTAGTGAAGTGAAACTCATACATCTCATAAACAAAGAAAAGTGAAACTCATACATCTCATAAACATTTCTCATAACTTAAAGAGAAGTTAGAACTCATTTAGAGAAGTGAAACTCATATCTCATAAACTTAAGAGAAGTTAAAACTCATATAGAGAAGTGAAACTCACATTTCATAAACATGTCAATAAGAAAACATGTTTTTTTAAGACCATATTAAAGGAGATAAGATGCTTCATTCTTATTTTCCAACAAAGTTATCTAAGATTTTTTTTTAATAAACAAGTATAATTAAATCAAACAACTCTTTCGTGAACCATCATGGATTGGCATATAATAGTCAAGAAAACATTAGAAAGATAAAAGGTGATGGGTTCAATATGACTACCAATTAAGAATTAATTTTCTTAATATACAAATGTTATAGGGTCATAGAGTATATCCCTTGCGCTCCCCTTCTTTGCCTACCAAATTTTCATTTTGTCTCCAATACTTCATTCTCTCACCTCTGTATTTTTCTCCAAATTTCATCAACGATACTTAACCACTAGCTTCTCAAACACTCAAAACAATCATAGCCACTAATTTCTCTTGTAAAGTCATGCACCAACAAATGCCAATTGGTACAAATCCATGCCCCCATCATCCGCACGTTCTCGATTCCAAACCTATGAGAAATAGTGTGCTGGAAAAAATCTTTCTATATCACTGCAGGCATAAATAGAAAATAACTGAGAAATTAAAAAAAAAAAACAAAATAGAATACAAGAATTTACATGGAAAATCTCTAAAACTGGAGAAAAAACTAGAGACGGAAAAAACTTTCGCTAAAATCACACAAAATTCTCTCATCGACCTCAATTACATAAACACTCTCTTCAAAGTTTATATTACTCAAACTCTTCGTCTCACCCTTCACAAGAGAATACAAATGAACTTTAACTAGAGTCATTAAACTAAGTTTAAAGTGCTTATGATTGGGATACCTTGAATCCAAGGTCTCATGCTTCTTTTACCGTGCTTGGAGCATACTACTTTTCCTTGCATTTTTTTATATGAGATAAGTCTCATCTAATATTTTATCACAACCCCAACAAATTCTACCTTGGCGAGATATTTGAAGAATCAAGTAAAATGAATAGACTTCAAACAAGTGACATTGATAAATTCAATTAAATTTAATTGATTGAAAAAAATGAAAGTTGAAATATTTGATATGTGTGAATATAATGAGATTAGGAATTTTAATGATAATTTTAGCCATAAACTCGAAGATTTGTTAGTGGATTGTTAAACAATTCTGTGGTAATCAAAACTAAGTTTAGAGGAATCTTCTTCAATTCCATCTTTGATCCGAAAAAGCAGTAACCCGAATCATGACGTAAAATCCACCAGAAGTTACAATGTAATTTATATTTCGATTGATGGTAGCAATGACATCGGTGAGAAGTATGAGAGATTAAGGGGAGAAGAATTTTTTTTTTTTTTTTTTAAATCTTCAATCATTTAACTAGTAAACGTTCCTTATTCTGGTTGCAAAGCAGAGGAAGCACTGATCTCTGCCCCTGACCTGTCCTCCTATCTTAGAAATAGATATCATCAAAAGAAGATAGAGAACTTCAACCAATCCAAAGAAAGCGCTTTCTTTAAAGTAATATATAAATAAGGGATTTTTTTCTTAATTTTTCAATCTTTCTCATCAGGACAAGCATCAACCTTTTTATTGAAAAATCAGTTCCACTTTGTTTTCGATCTGTTTAATTGATTGACTTCAATCGATGTCATCAATTACCTTCAATCTAAGTCAACATTGTCTTTAATCAATATCAATATGATGAAAAATATCAAAGAAGGTTAGAACGAAGAAGATAAAAGTGATGCACTTATTGAACATTATTTGTTTTAATTAGTTTCACATATTTATTTTCAATCAATTGAACTAACTAAATATTTTCAGTTAAATTCATTGAAAATTATCCGTTCAACTATTAATTGAAAATTATCAGCTGAACTAGTTGAAATTGGGCATTTTAATTATCTTATATGAATCAGCCCAATTTTTTGCTATGTAGAAAATATTTTCAAAATTTTGTTATAACTAAAATTTCTTTCATTTTTTTTGCTATACATGATTTCAGCCTAAGTATTTCAGTTAGTTTGTTATTCTGTCCCTAGTTTATACCTTAGTTAATTGTGTAAACTTTGATATTAGTTTGTACTTGACTAATGAGTTTTACTATTCAATAAATTCAACCAATCCTCCCTCTCTAAATCGTGATACATTAGTTGAATTATATTCACTGTAGTTATTATTCTCCCAAATTAATACGATCGGCTAATTTTCAAAAAGAAAAAGAAAAAAATTAAAGTTTATGGTGAGCTAACAAAAGTCTAATTGATCAATGAGTAAATCACGTGGCAGTTGAAAAGTGAATTCAATAACCTTCAATCATACTACTCCAATGAAACAAAAGTTTTATAATCAAGAAAAAGTTTGACATCATTTGTAAATATTATATATTATATATATTCACTCAAGAAAAATTACATAATAAAGGAAGCCAATATTGACCCAATCAAGAAGTTCCGTTGGAAAATTCTTTCATTTTGATTATAATTATGATACATTTACTTGTATAACTTTGTCTCTAATATTAATGATTTAATAATTTCTAAGATCTATTACCGAATTATTGAGTTATATCAAACGAGTTTTTATATACAACATCATATCAATTTTATTAATGACGATTACCGTATTTCAAATATGAAAGAGGTCTATGAAAGGTGAGTTCACACATGATTTGATAAAAAATTACAAATTCCTATTTTATCGTGTACTTTTAGTACAAATTGGGTGAAGGGAAGACCACAATCCTGCATAGAGGGCACCGCTACTCTCAAATAAATGAGAGGCAAATACCAAACTCGTGATGTGGTGTTGAATTGGATTTATACCAAACAATGAAACCTACAATGCGCCACTAACTTTTGGTAATTCGAAATTTCACCTCATTTGATTAAAAAATGTATACAACATGTTAAAATCGAAGTAGCATAGAGAGATACCGAGAACACTTTAAAATAAACAAAATATTAAATAATGTAAATCCATCTAAAATTAATTGGTGATGAAAGTAGTCCACCTATCTTTAAATATTTGAAGAAAGCTTCATTTTTTTTCAATATGGGATAATAGTAAGATTTTTAACATGTCCTTTCAAGATGGTGACTCTTTTGAATTTTATCTATCTTGAATAGAATCCTAGTTTTATTTTATTGGATCAGAGAGGCAAAAAAAAGAATAGGAGAAATATATAATAATATTGAAAAAGAAGAAGAGCTTTGGTTTGGAGGAGGCTACATTGTTCTTCTCATAAATATTACAACATAAACTTAACATTATACATGAAATACGAGTAAAATATGTTGATGCCGAAAAATGTCAACGGATATTCACAGTACAATTTGTATTACTGAGGATAGAAAGCTTGCAAAAAAGAACAATTTTAGGATACACCGGTGTGGTGTGAGCCACAGGACCTCTGATGCCTAAGTCAGTAAGAGTTTATGAGAGTAATTTAGAGGACTTTTAGAACTTAGAATGACTTAAAAATACTTAGCATAGTTTTACTTAGTTTTTGCCTCCCTTGAAATGGAGAATCATCTGACTTCTTATAGGAGTCGGTTTTGTAACCGTTGCAGCTCCACGACCAACCCACTCAGGCTAGCCCACTTGGCGTAACTTCTGGTTGTTATCAGCGGATCCAGTCGTTACTTGGACTCGGTCGACTCTAGGGGAGTTCTAACCTCCACGGCTTTCCCTCTAGGGGGTGTTTACCTTCTTTGACCGAACCCGAAAAGGTCGAGGCTGCAAAGGCCGATCCTTAGGGAGTCGAGGCCTTCCTTGGCCAACCCCTGGAGGGGTCGGACTTACTTGACCGACCCCCTAGGGGTTGTGGCCTCCATTTGGCCAACCGATTGGGTTGTGGTCTCCATTTGCCCAAGTATTTCGAGATATTTTAGCCTACAAAAAATTCTATAGTCACATGAATTTACATATTAACAATTATCATTAATATAAGGTAAAACTAATCTAATCACGAGTTAGTGATGTGTTGGTTTCACTGTTTTGTGGTAATCCAATTCAACACCCACATCACGGGTTTGATCCTTGAAATTGATATTTGTCTCTCATTTATTTCCTTAGAGAACTCTCCACTTTTCCAATACTTAGAGAAAGTGACTTCCCAGCTTAATATGTTTTTCTTATAATTAATATTTAATTTAATTTAATTACATCATAAAAAATGTCTATATTAAGGAAAATCATATATAACTCTCTACAAAAATCTACATTGATAATGAGAGAATTAGCCCATTATACATACAATAAATAACAGTTAAAAGACAACAACTTGAGAACACAAATTTGTGACCTTGATCCATCTACCACAACGTATAGACCACTGATCACAATCAAGTCTCGTCACAAAATCCTCATAGAAACCTGCTAGAGTAAACAACATCGTCAAAGTAAGTATATTTATATAAAATAAGTAACTTTTTTTGTGGTAACTACCATTCATCAGCAGAAGCTATAAGATCACATTAATAACTTCTAAACACAGATCAGTCATGTCCATTATACTGAAAATCTCACGACTGTTAACCACTTACACCACACCATCTTATCTGTCATACATATTTATACTTCGATACAACTTTTTACTCAATAAGCTACCTAACTAGAGCGTGTAGCACATCTGCACATGGAACACATAAGTACATTACTCATGCTCTAACTGATAACTAACTACCATCATAAATTTTGACTAGAATGGCTGATCTCGGTTACTACAGGTCACACTAAGAATTTCCACCATAAACCCTTACCATCTAGGTTAAACCAGTATAACATCATTCACACTTGACCAGTCTCTAGACTCTAACTATCACCCTGCATTCATGGTTACAAGAACTTGTATTCGAAGAGGTACTCACTCATGGATATACGTTCTAAAATATCTTTTAACTACTTGTACAATCAATCTCATAGTGGTAGTCGTTCTAGTCGCACTAACACGTCTTCTAGTTATTCAACAACCAATTTCAACCTCGAGAATCAAGTTTTAATCCCCACTCTTCCAACTACCATTAAGGAATAAGAAGCTCGCATATGACATAACCGCTCTAGAGTAAGATACCCTAACCCCACTAAGTACAAGCCTTTAACACCGACCATCCATTTGCTCACACCTTGAACAATCGTGTATCGATCATGTGCGATTTAATATCCTCAATATAAAAGTAAGACTATATGCTTAAACGGGTAAAGAACAACTAATTAACAACTAGTAACTCACACTCTCAAATGAATGAAACTTCATTAGCAACTCACCCTACACTTTCAAATTATTGAGACACCCTTAGCAATTCACCACACACTCTTAAATGAGTGAAACTTCATTAGCATATCACCTCATACTCTTAAATGAGTGAAACACAATAACTCACCTGCACTCTTAAATGAGTGAAACACCCTTAACAACTCAGCTTGCACTCTCAAAGAAGTGAAATGCCCCTAACAAGTCATGGTGCACTCATAAAGAAGTGAAACACCTTTAATAAGTCAAATTGCACTCATAAAAGAGTGAATTACCATCATCAACTCACCCTGCATTCCCAAATGGTTATCTCTAATAACTCACATGACACTTTCAACAGAGTGAAAACAATAGTAACTCATCATGCTTTATCAAATGAGTTGAACATCATTATTAACTCATCATGCACTACCAATGGAGTGAAATATCACTTGCACCTCACATTGCATTCTCAATGAAGTGGGACACCACTAGCAACACATTATACTCTTACAAGTGTGGAACATCACTAAAAGAGTGCAACACAACTAGTAACTCACACTAGTTTCCTGAACATCCATACGACAAATAAGAATGTACACGACATAGAAACATAACTACTTACCTTCAAGCAGAAGTAGGATTTATGTATTGCTCCATGCTTCGAACTTCGAGCTCCTAGAAGTTGCAGATGATAATCCACTCAAAAATAGAATTATCGATACAAATCGAAAACAAATGAAGAGCAAGACGACGTTATTTTCTTTAAAAACGAAGACTGCGCCGCTCAAGCATGAGTCACCGACCACGCGTCACGCCCAACACCGTCCCTTTGATCCTAACCAAAACGACGTCGGTCGAACTTGGTCAACGTTTAACCTTGATCTTTCTTTTCTCTAATTACAATATTACAATCTACATTCAAACAAAATGTTGACTACAATCAATTTCTAATCACACAAAATAACTTCTCATTCTAATCACTCAAACTAATCCCTCCTTTAAATATGTATCCAAAACAGCCCTCTAACATTCATATCATTAAGTCATAATAATTTTTTTTTTTGGAGAGAAGTCATAATTAATTTAATTCATGAATAATATGGACAATCAAAGTTTTTATTTTTTACCTCTAATTTCTCAATTCAGAAAACAACTTACAAAAACATGTATAATAAGGCAACTTAATTTTGATATCTTCTTCAATAGATCATTAGTCAAAGATAGAAATAGTAACAAATTTCATACCGAGAAAATAAATCCACATAATTATCTTCAAAATTCAACCTTGGAAACAAATACAAAAGCGAGCAGGAAAATAACAACTTTTTTATTAAACAAAATTAGTAGTTTTTATTTCTTACAAAACAACGAAACTAGGATATATGCGCACAATTAATACAATGAGACATTAATAAATTTCATTAAAAGTTCAATTGATATATTAATTTTCTATAAAAAAAAAAAGTTTGTATTCGAGTTTCTCGACTTATATTCAAATAAGTTTGAGAGAGCTTTGATGGGTTTAAATCTCATGTTTGTAATTCATATTTGTTGGAGATATTCATCTTGTAGCTATTTATCAATTTATTTTGAGATGGATATCCACAATCTAATACTTTGCTCTGTTGATAGATTTTGAGCATGCAGTGGCTAGAGGGAGTCAGGTAGCAGCTGGTCCCTTCTTCTAAAGGGACCTAGTGGTTAAACGTGGATGTTTCTTTGTCTGTTTCGTCCAAAAAAGGGAGAGTAGTGTGGTTTCGATTGGGAAGGTAGACTTCCATTGGTGGCTGCAGCTCAAGATTTTGCGGGTTGTTAGCAAAAGTTCTAGAGGACATTGCTCTTGATGAAACCTGATGTATCAATTGTCATTAATTCTGTTATTAGAAATTTCATATGACATTTTTTAATTTCAGTATTATTAGAAATTTCATATGACATTTTTGAATTTTAGTTTGTCATCGATAAGATTGTGGGTTTGGTTCATTTGATTCGAAATGATTTTTTGCATATTTTCAGGTGTTGAATAGAGTGGTTTTAAAGCTTAGTCCATTTGTGTTACGTGTATCGAATGATAACTTTTGCTAGGAAGCTTATGTTTGCTCCCGTTAGACCTGGTTCTATTTTTTTGCTGGAAAATCTCTTCTTACGTATCTCCTTTATAATAGTAGAGGATCGTATTGGTTTAAATGTTGGTTAATATATTAGTTTGTCTGGTTTACTTTAAGTGTTAGAAATTTTGTGGGACTAAAATAGTTACTAACGGAAGGAAATCTTGCAAGAAAATTTAAAAAATTCAAAGGGTCTTTTTAACAGGACCTCAAGGGTACCTGCGAGATATGAGGGTTGCTCGTACTATTTATGAATCTATTTAAGACTCTTGTTTGCTAATTTTAAGGTTATTTCAATTGTTGTTTCTTTTGTTGAGATTAAGTTGTCATCAAATTGAAAGATGTTGGCATAATCAAAGAAAAAGTTAGTGGACAAAGGATATTCTTACAAAGGATTTTACAAGTTTTTTTCGTGGAAATAGTCTAGTATCTATATAGGATCCCGGCTACATTGGTGGGATCGTATACCTTAGTAAAACTTATGATGGATGGATTATCTCACAAGATCTTTCAAAATTCAACATTTATTTTTGAAAGTGGCTAATGTATTTTATTTCTTGAAGTTTCATTACTTCTTGTTTGTTAAGATCGTTGCACGAGTGGCTTTTCTCTTTGTTGGAATATTCTATTCCTTTGACTTTTCTTTTATGTTCAGTCGAGGCGTGGGTTGTGAGTAAAATCGAAGCTTCCCTTCACTATACACGGAGTAACCACATCTGTCCCTAGTCCACACCCCGGGTGACATCGAAGGAATAGAGATAGGCCAATTTCAAACCTGGAAGGGAGCATACCTACAAAGCTGAAGTCTTCAACCAACTCTGTCACCCCTTGCAGACTTCTCTCTCTATCAACATCATGGGAAAGAATCTGTTACATCTCCTACATTTACTCAATTGTTATTCTTTACTTTACTGTTATTTTTTATTCTTATTTTTCTATTATAAAGTTAGCTTTTCTTGTTATTGGTGTTTATATTTATTGGTGTTTAAATTTTTATTTTTCTATTATAGAGTTAGCTTTTCTTGTTATTGCTGTTTAGCTAATTCTGTAACCTCTTTTCTATATAAGAGATATAAACAGTCTTCAATAAATATATGAAATAAACAGTTCTAAATCATGTTATGGTATCAGAGCAAAATTAGTATTTTCTGCTCCATATAGCGAAAATGGACAGCATATGAAGCAGTCAATCACAACCAATATGGTATCACAAGATTCAGATTTCTTCTCTTCCTTAAGTAGTACTCAACATTCTTTTGCTTAATCTTCTTAATAGTCATGGACAAGAAATAAAGAAAGAATTCATCAATGTCATAGTTCATGTAGCAGGTATATATTCTGCTCCAACTTCTTCGATTACTAATTCTAATGTTTGGATTATTGATTCGGGTGCTTCAAGGCATATTTGCCATTGTTATAATTTGTTCACAAACCTAAGGAAAGTTAAAAATTTGTTCATTGTTTTTCTAACTTTCTTTCTAGTACAAATTGAATATGTCGATGATATAATTCTTTCTAAAGAACTAATATTGAAGGATGTCTTGTTTGTTCCGAAGTTTGCATTTAACATTATCTCGGTCAGCCATTTACTTAAAAATAATGATGTTTGCATTAAGTTGCTTGGATATGACTGTATAATTCAGGAAAGGGTGACATTGAGGATGATTGGCAAGGCTAGCATCTCTGATGGGTTATACATCTTTTCATGTGCAAAGGATTTTAGCCGAACCATAGATAAATCTGGCATAAATAAAGAAGGAGCATTGACTTGTGCAGTTAGAGCAGAATTATGGCACAACAGATTATGACACCTTTCACATAAAAGACTTCTCTGTATGAAAGATGTTTTAAGACTAGGTCCTAGTTCTCATAATGCTTGTGATATTTGTCCATTGGCTAAATAAAGATGACTTGTTTTTCCTTTCAATAATAAAGTAGCTGCTGAGGTTTTTGATTTAGTCCATTGTGATGTTTGAGTCCTATTAAAGTTCCTACAACTAATAGATAAAGGTTCTTTTTAACACTTGTGGATGATTGCTCGAGGTATACCGTGGTTTATCTAATGCGCTCTAAGCCTGATGTCATTTCTATAATTCCAAGATTTTTCAAACTAGTAGAAACACAGTTTAAAAAGGTTATTAAAGTGTTTCGATCTGATAATGCACCAGAGTTACATTTTGAAAGTTTCTTCTCATCCATTGCCATTATGCATCAGTTTTCCTGTGTTGAAACTTTGCAGCAAAATTTCGTTGTTGAACGAAAGCACCAACATCTTTTAAATGTGGCACGAGCATTATATTTTCAGTCTCATGTACCTTTAGTATTTTGGGGTGAATGTGTTCTTACTGCTACATGTATTGTGAATCGTATACCAATTCCTTTGTCATGAAATGCTAGTCCATATTCCATATTAAACAAAGAGGCTTCAGACTACTTAGTGATTCGAACATTTGGTTGTAAATGTTACTACTTTACATTCCAAATGTGGTAAATTTGATCCACGAGCCAAAAATTATGTGTTTATTGGTTATCCTATTGGAATGAAAGCTTATAAAGTTTTTGACTTAGAAAAACAGGAATTCATTGTTTCAAGGGATGTAGTGTTTGTTGAAAACCAATTCCTTTTTCAAGGCAAAGCAATGGATGAACATACTAATGTAGATCCTTTCACCGACACAGTTCTACCTCGGCCTTTAATCTTTGATATTAATATATCAAGTATTGAACAGTTGCCCAAATCTCAGCAACTCATATCTGTTTCTACACAGAATGAGGCATCATTAGCTTCAGACATCAACATTGAGCAAGGTCAGACAAATATGCTTCCTCAACAAACTGTGATAAATCTTTGCAATACTCAAGTTATTGATCACATGATAGCTCTCAGAGCAAAACTCAAAATGAAACAGCTGAAATACAAGCAGGTTATAATGAAATCAATGAAGAACAATCTAATCCTAATGAAGAAGTGGAGAATATTGTTGTTCCTTGTGATTCCTCTTTGAGTATTTGTGGCTCTCATGATAACATAGACATATCAATGATAGCTGGAACACGACGATCTACAAGGCCACAGAAAACGCCCTTATTTTTAAAGGATTACCACTGAAGTTTGCTTATGTAGTCTGGTTGTTCTTCAAGTAACAAGCTTGCTGGTTCTACTTCTTATGCCTTTCCTATACAAAATTTCTTGTCCTATGACAAGTTCTCACAAAATCAGCAAAAGTTATTGATGAATATAACACTTGCTCATGAACCTTCTTATTTCTATCAAGCTATTAAGTACCAACATTTGATTGATGCGATGAATCAAGAAATTGGTGCAATGGAGCATGCCTCTACATGGACAGCAGTTCCTCTGTCAGAAGGTCACAAAGCAGTTGGTTGCAGATGGGTCTATAAAGTAAAATACAAAGTCGAGGGTACTATAGATCGGTATAAGGCTCAGTTAGTTGCCAAGGGTTATAGTCAGCAGGAGGGTGTTGATTATCTTGATATTTTTTTCTCCTGTTGCCAAAATAGCATCGGTAAAAGTTTTTCTTTCATTAGCTGCCTCATACAATTGGCTTATCTTACAAATGGATGTTAATAACGTCTTCCTCAATGGAGATTTATTTGAAGAAGTATACATGGAATTACCTGGTATTACAAGGATAAGCAAGCTATTTCCATCACACCCCTTGTCTGCAAGCTGCATAAATCCATCTATGGACTCAAACAAGCATCACGACAATGGTTTTCAAAATTTTCACATGTACTTTTGAGTAATGGATTTTTACAATCAAAGGCAGATTATTCTTTGTTTGTTAAAGGAAAAGGGGAGAGCTTCATAGCTTTATTAGTCTATGTCGATGATATTCTTCTCACAGGACCTTCATCTCAACATGTAGGTCAAGCCAAACAACTGCTACAAACTAGCTTTAAACTCAAAAAACATGGGAAATGCTAAATATTTTCATGGATTGGAAATTTCGCGCTCTCCAGCTGGTCTATATATATCTCAAATGAAGTATTGTCTTCAGTTACTAGAAGACCATGAAGTATTAGCTGCACGAACTGCTTCCCATTCTATGATGCCCAATGTAAAACTATCGGCTACAACAGGGGAAACACTAGACAATGAGAAGTCCCATGAATACAGAAGGCTTGTTGGGCACTTGCTTTATCTTCAGATTACAAGACCTGACGTTTTCTTTGCAGTTCACAAATTAACACAATTCGTTTCAAGACCTCGAACTTCTCACCTTGAGGCAGCTTTGTATCTTCTAAGGTACCTTAAAGGGAATGTTGGACAAGGTGTTGTGTTACGAACAAGTAATTCTCTCCAGCTCAAAAGCATTTGTTGATTCAGATTGGGGAGCTTGTCAAGATACTCGATGATCAGTCACGGGCTTCTACATTTTCTTGGGAGACTCTCTCATCTCGTGGAAAACTAAAAACCAAACCATGGTATCTCGCTCATCAGCTGAAGCAGAATATAGAGCCTTAGCAAACGTCACTAGTGAAATATGTTGGTTAAAATTTCTCCTACATGATATGCAGTTTATCGCTCCATCACCTGTACTGGTATATTATGAGAGCCTAGCTGCTATTTCCATCGTTTCAAATCCTATATTCCACGCGTACGAAGCACATAGAAGTTGATTGTCATTTCTTGCGTGATAAGATTGATGAAGGAATGCTAAAACTAATGCCAATAAGGTCCAACAACCAGCTTGCAGATATGTTTACTAAATCGTTGTCGATAACTCAAATCAAACAATCTATAATCAAGATGGGGATCCTTAATTTACATGATCGTCCATCTTGAGGGGGAGTATCAACATCATGGGAAACAATCTATTACATCTCCTACATTTACTCAACTGTTATTCTTTACTTTACTGTTATTTTTTATTCTTATTTTTCTGTTATTAAGTTAGCTTTTCTTGTTATTGTTGTTTAGATTTTTATTTTTCTATTATAGAGTTATCTTTTCTTGTTATTGTTGTTTAGCTAATTCTGTAACTGCTCTTCTATATAAGAGATATAAATTCCAGTCTTCAATAAATATATGAAATAAACAATTCCAAATCTTGTTACTCTCTGATTTGTTTGTTTGTTTAATGAAAATTTGTTTGACCTAAAAAGACAGATTTCAAAAATGAAAATAAATAACATTTTCAGACCTCCATGGTAGATCTTTTTCAACTATAACACCATTAATATTAAACTATAATTTTGTTTTTGAGATTTTCATTTAAAATTAAAGATAGATAAATAAATACCAACAAGAGCAGTGACTTGATAACCAACTTTTCTGTATATGAATTTGTAGTTGAAAAAGGGTAAGAAACGACTTCTTTTAATCGATAGCAAATGTGAAGAGATATAATAAAAAAAAAAAATATAGTATTCAAGAAGAACGTTGATCACGAATTCAAATCTCGACTTGTATTATAGATAACTTCAAAAAAAAAAAAAAATATATATATATATATAAATAAATGTGTGTATATATATATTTATATATTCTAAACCAAAAATTGTAGTTAATAAATTAATTATTTCCAAAAAGTTAAAAAGTAGACATTTAACATTTATTTAAACTCTAAATAATGTTAGATATTCACTTAATAAGTTTCTAAAAATTAGTCATTTGCCTATTTGACTCAACCTTTCCAAGAAATTGGTGAGCCCGGCCCAAACTACTGCGTTTTTGGGCCCTGCTAAATCTAATTATGGGCTATTGATTATGTTCTTCACTTGGCCCATAGTATTGTAAAACTTCGTAAATTCTTCGCAGGAAATGATCCTGGATTTTCTTCAACTCTGTTAGCTACAATATAATTCCCCTAATAGGAATACCTTTTTTTTTTGTAATTTTTTTTAGTTGGTACTTAAAATAGACAACCTCAAGATAAGTTGAAAAAAGGGAAAAAAAATTGGTTTTTTTTTTTTTTTTTAAAGGTATATAAATGGTATGACTTATTGGAGTTGGTTTAATTCATGAAATATTTTCATAATTTCATAAAATAAAATGTTACGATGATAGAGGAATCATTATCATTAAGCATAGAACGAACACCTTTTACTTTTAACTCAATCAATCTCATAAAGTTAATAAGATTAAAATATGTTTAATTATTTTTGGCACGACAAACCTCATTGATAAATGTTATCTGGTTTGAATATAAACTTTTATGACTTTATTTGTTATCATCTAAAAAAGTTCAAAGTTGTCACTTACTTTAAGTATGTATTTTATATTGAATAGTTCCATCTCAAAATAATCGATAATTGCAAGGGGGAGAAGCTTACCAATGTGCTCACATTTTCTATTTGACAAGATGAGAAACTCTAACATGTCCATCAAAATAGTGTCACATTCAAAACATCGTCTTAGATTAGAATCAAATTGGTTGACCAAACCATCCTTCTAGTCTTCCTATAGCTTGGGTTGAATCTGAATTAAGTTTTTACTCGCTTGAGTTGAATTCTAATTTGTGGATTGAATTACTCTTTTAAGTTTTACTTGATCCGAACTTTTCAATCAAATACACACTTAGAACTTACCCTCTTTGGATTTGATCCAAATTTGTAGATCAAATTATCTACTTGAAATTCAGATATCAAATTAAATAGTGCGAAACTTCGTCTTAAACAAATTGAATTTTAAGTGGAACCTCACAAATATGTAGTCTCATACCTAAATGCATCCTATTATTTAGCAATATGAGATATATTTGTATTATCATTACCAATGATGTTCTTCTCGAACAAAGTGCACCTTAATAATTTGAAATTCATTTCTTTAATTTACAAGATGAAGTGATTTCAACCATCCTACCTCATTCAAATTTAATATAAGGGTTGATTTTAATATTTATCCAACTATAGGTAGTAATTTATGAGTTCAAAAAAAATTGGGGTGGATTAATTATTACAAATTAGTATATATATATAAAGCTCAATTTGTACTTCCTAATATTCTTAGTGAGTAAAAGTTGTATTTTTTTTTTTTTTTTTTTTTAAGAAATGGAAAAAACAAAAGCACAATTGATTAGAAAAAGAACACAAAAAGGGGAATAAAAGAAAGGGCAAATGAAGCGGGAAAATTGGAAAAGTAACCCACTTTAGGAGCCAAAAACCAAAAAGGCAAAATGTTGGATAATGGTTTTTGTCTCTTCGACACATTCCACAATCTGCATTTGCTTGCTTCCATTTCATTTCTAATGTCCTAATCGCTTTGTTTTCCAAAATCAACACATTTTCTTTTCTCTACATGAAATGAACTTGGATCGATCATAGATAATGTTTCTCTTTTCTTTGACTATGTTTTCATTTCAAAGATATTTCTCGCTTTAAACACATGACTCGGTGTTATGGAACGTGCACATATAGTCTCGTGTCAATTAAAAATAGATTCATGAATATATGAGTGAACACAATCTCTTTTTATTAGTATAAGAATTGTTTCGAGAATTCTAAAGTAAAAATGATGCAAATGTATGCTAAAATTAACTATATAATCGAATACAATCATATTGTCTTTGAAATTTAGGGATTAGACTTTGTTTATTTAAACTAGAGACAACGAATATGCACAAACTTTCACATTTATACGATATCATTGTTCATTTTAGGGCATAAGCTAGTTTTCATGATTTTGTTTTACGTCATCGCCTTAAAAGCTTCATATCAATAGAAGTGTTGTCCCTTTGTTATATATGACAGATTTTCTCCTTAACTTAGCAATGTGAGAGTTTGTTTGCGTAGATTAGCAACAATCTAACCATCATAGATTGACCAATGATCAAGAAAGCTTTAAGACCTATGGTGTTCACTTAAAAATTTTCAAAAGGAGCATAGCTCAACCAACATCTTGTACTAAAAATCTCGAGAGTAGAGGTTTTATTCTAGCATCTTGTACTCTAGCATATTGCAAACAAAAAAAAAACTTCTTTGAAAAATAACTTCCTACCATTTTCTTGACAAGCAAATATAGTAACGTTAGATAATTTTTCATAAAAGTCTTCGAATTGTGTTAGAATACAAAAAAAATGTTTTCCCGTATAGGTTAAACGAGTACGAAATCATGAATATATAAGCGGTGACAACTATCTTCATTGGTACGATGCCTTTAGGGTGAAACTAAAAGCAAAATCATGTCCAAAATGAACAATATCATAATAATGTATGGAGATCCTAGTTGGACTGTCATCCTTATCAATAGAAATCATATCCATATTCCAAACATAACCATGTTGATAGGTCACTTAGGATAAAGACGGTTGAAGGCTAAAGGCGAGTCCACAAAAACACTTGATAAAACATAATTTGAAGGGAGAATTGTTGGTATACGAACAAAGTTGTGCCACACATTGATTAGATGAAGAAAAAACATGAATATATAAATGATGACAACCATAATTATTGGTATGTGATTTTTTTGAGTGAAACAAAAAACAAAGTCACAAAATGTGTATGCTCAAAGTGAACAATATTACACAAATGTAGAGATCGATTGAGTTATTATTCTTATATATCAAAGTTGCACCAAAAAACTAGTTTGGATACCTACACACACAAAAAAAAAAAAAAAACAACGACAAAAAAAAAAAAAAAAATGTCATTAAAGAGTGATGAAATTTTGTATACTTCCTCTCAAGATTGTTAAAAGGAGCTTGAAAGGTTGTTCAAGAACAGGAGCTAAAATGAGATAAAAGCAACATTTTGGATCATCATATATGCTATTATAATTCTATCTGATTTTTCATTTAAGTTTAACATGGGTACACCCGTCAATTTCATTTTTTTGAAATTGAGATGTGACCACAAACCCTACACAATAGATATACTATGCTCTCAAATAATATGAAGAGCTAAATACTGATTTCAAGATCGAACCCGTAACAGTGGAGTTGTTTAGATTATAACTAATCAGCCAAATCAAGATGCCACCAATCTTTTTATGGATGCAAAGCAATTAAATTACAAGAAAGCTTGCCAATTTAACGTAATGGATGATATATCATAATCTTTAAACAAAGTAGATTTGATGCACTAAGAAGACATATTAATAATGATGTTTTTCCATAATGTATGAGGCGATTCAGCGTTGTGCTTCCTGTTGAAAACCCTAGCTTTCCTCTCCATCCAAATGCCCCAAAGAAGACATCATTATTACCGTAAACAATCCAATCCACTAAATAAGACAGAAGTTTGAATTAAACTTCAAAAAAACAGAATAAATGTTAAATTAATTGCAAACACAATCAGAAAAAAAAAAAAAAAAAAAAAAAATCTGGTTGTAAATAATAAACTATCGACATGCCCTAGGGGTGGCCCAGTTGAGGCATGGACTTCGAGATATGTTCCCTCAGACGTTCCTACCTTGAGACTGCTAGAAAATACTATGTGATGTATTTCAGTGCTACAGCCGAAGACAGGGTCAGTCGTACCCAAATATAGGAAGTGTCACTTTGCATTGTGCTTAGGAGCTTAAAAGTTTGACTAGCCGCTTTCTTTGTGATCAAGTTTGTGGAAGCATTTGCAAACGTGATTATTCTTTATTCTTTTACGAGAAGGTATCTAGTATAAAGATTATGATAAAACTCGATTCTATTGAAATATCAAATAAACGAAGAATAAAATAATTGAAATTCGAGATAATCTAACCCTCCCCTTTCACTTACGAGATTGCTCAAGCCTAAACCATACACATTTGTAACACCATGTAGAATTAGTAATGGCTATGGTTATAGTGACTAAACACCATTTTCAATCTTCAAAATACTATTTTAGATTGCGTAAGTTCGAGATTTGTTTTATTTTGATTCATAAACTTTCATATGAGAACTTCCAATTTAAAATTGGTCTTTATGATAAATTAAAATTAATACTGTAATAAAGATTGATTCAATAATGTTAGTAATTTTGATTACAAATAATAACATAAAGTGAATAAAATTCATTGAGGATAATAATCTTATAATTAAATTAAAAAAAAAATTAAAGACACAAAACATTTGAAAAAATTTTAACCATAAATCTAATATCATCCTTACATTCATGACCTAGAAATTAGTAGGACAAAGGTTTTTTTTTTTTTTCTTAGTACAAATTGAGGGAGTAGACTACAAACTCTATATAGAGCACTTATTATTGCTCATAAATAAATTGAGAGCAAAATACTGATTTTTATGTTTGAATCTGTAACGTTGATGTTGAACTGTATTAACATCAAACAATGAAACTACGACGCCATGAACCCTTACGTAGGACAAAGCTTAAGGTAAAGTGAATTAATCTCTACTGGGAAAACGTTAGGCATAAGAAGTGTTGACCAAGCCAACAAAATTTGAATCATGCATTTTACTGACAAAAGTATATTTGTTCACTACACTGATCATCACGCAAAAAATAAAAAATGTGATGTTCATCGTGACTTTGATTTCTTCTCCTTTCTTCATGGTTGATTTGTCGGAGATTCTGCATAAAGAATCTCACCAATGAATAACCAAAATTTAAAAAAAAAATTAAAAAAAATGAAAGAAGGCAATGATCTTTTATTTGGAGGAGGCCTGTCAATCCTAAGTGTAGCCCCAAGTGCCAAAATATCGATTCCAACTTAACACTAATAAAGCATTATTGACGGAGAAATTTCGATCAATAAAAAAATTAATACATCATTTACAAGTAAGTCGAATTCAATGTTCAACCAATTACAAATCGATAATGGTCCCAAAATGATCAATTGGATTAAAAGTTGTTTTGTTTGGATTTTAGGTCCAAATTAAATTTAGGCCTAAACTATGTAGTGAGCTCAAAGACCCATGAAATAAAAGTCTAAGGGTTAGGCCAAAAGGCCTATCTCATGAAAATTCTATATATATATATAGAGAGAAAGAGAGAGCTCTCCCACATTTGCAAATGATACTGAAGCTACTGACTGAAGACTAAAAAATTCAAGAGTCTTCAGCCAAACAATACAACATTAAGACAAAGAATTTAGAGCATCCAACAAATCAAATCCAACCTTCAAGTTAAGTCGGAGAGTTAGAATTTAGATATTAAGCATCATGATTCAAACACTCGATGACAAAGAGTTCATTCAATCTGATTCTCTCTTTGCCACCAATCTAAAAATTCAATCCTCCTTTTCATCTGAGAACAACCTTGCGGGCCCTTCAAATCAAACATCTTCAAAGCCCACTCTACTAGTAGAGGACAAGCATGTATTCAAATCAATTAAGATTCAAAATTTATTAACACGTGTGTCTCATTTTTACTCGTCTGTAGAAATTTCATATTATCAAGCATATTGCCAAGAATAACTTGCTTCAAAGTGAGACAACTGCCTTTGGATCCCAAAACGCTAAACTTCCTCAATCGACATGTCAAGATAATTGATAGGAAGATTCTTCTTGGGGCAGCCCCAAGAAGAATCTTAAGACCTGATATGGACGATTTACGGATATTGATCTTAAGGCCCGAAGAAGCTATAAAAGTTCTGATAATATTCAACATATTAGCCAACTATCATTTGGAAAATATCATCTGCAAAAGAAAGTGAGTGATATGAAAATCTTTCATCAATCAACCTTCAATTAACCCTTTCTTCAGTGTAATCTTGATAGGTCTTTCATTGCAATGATAAAAAGGAAGGGACAATGGGCCACTCTGATGAATGCCTTTAGTGCTTTTATTTTACCTTGAGGCTTATACCATTGATCATAATGGAGTAAACCATAGTGGAATACAAGCACGAATCCAATCAACCCACATTCTACTGAAACCTTTTAAATGGATCCAGTACTACAAAAGAAGGAATAGATGACAGTCTATTAAAATCTTTTTAAAAAATACTTATATAAGATGAAAGACATTTTGGTGATGGGCAAAATGGTGACGGTCATAAATGGTGACAGGCAAAAACCATCACCAAAGACTTTTGGGACGAGCGACACCAAAGATATTTGGTAACGGTTGTGCTTGGCTGGCGACACCAAAGGTCTTTGGTGACAGTTTTGCCTGTCACCTATTCTTTATGGTGACGAGCGCCCGACACTAATTAGCCCGTCACCAAATCTCCGTTTATTTGTATTCGTCCCCCAAACTCGAGACCCCATCTTTTTTTAATTTTCCCGCTCTCTCTTCTACCTTATCGAATATCTCATTTCTCAAACTCACAAACCACCATCTTCTTGATCTTAAATCTTCAAACCCTCATTATTTCTCATCTTTTTTCTCCTTTTCATCTCAAATCTTCATTTTCTTTCCCCTGCATTCCAAAAACCCACCAATCCTTAGTAATATAAGGTCTCAAATCAAGCTTATATTTTTTATGGTATACTACACTTGTTTTTCTTTCTTTTTAATTGTATTAGTTAAATGCGTTCATTTTTTTTTCCTTCTTTTGTTATATGTGTAACTAAACTTCTTTAAATTTAAGAAACTTGTTGCAGGTTTGTAACAATCAAAGCAAGTGTTCCAAAGTTGAACTTGGATAATGTTTTTTAGCAGAAAAGTGATATTGCCAAAGCCGTAGAAGATGAACTTGAAAAGGTAATTTTTAGTGTTATGCACCAAATTCCAACTTTCTCTTAATTTCTGAATACTTTCTTTCAGATATTAGACTAGACGAGCATGTGAAGACAGCAACGAATGAAATTAATGCTGGTAGTAATCCAATCCAGCTAATATTCCAAATTTGACTTTTTTTTTTCCTTAAGCTTGGTTTAAATGTTGTTAGTATCCATACCAATTTGAATTGAAAATTTAGATGTCAAAGTTCTTGCAATGAGAACCTTTTGTTTTGTTTACACTTACAATTTCATTATTGATTTCTTGAATAACTTATTTTAGCTACTAGAATGAGGGCATGGCAGCAAAATATATATATATATATATATATATATATATATATAGAAGCAAATAAAATTTTGCAAGATAAAGAGAGTTGAGGATAAAGCTGAAGCCAATAGTTTGGAAAATGAGGTTGTGTAAAGGAAAAAGGGAGTAGGAAAATGAAATAGAAGATGAGTCTCGGTTTTGAGGGAGAGGAAAGAAACAAAAAAAAAAACATAGATTTGGTGACGGGCACCCGTCACCAAATGTTTTCAATGTCACCGGTATTGATGACGGTCATGTGCCCGACATTATTTTTGAAAGATGTCGACATATGTCTGTCATCTATTCTCCGATTTCTACTAGTGGGAGAATACTGAGAATAGAATTTCGACCCACTTTGTTAAACGCCTTTTCCACATCAAATTTTAGAATTATACCTTTACATTTAGAACAACTTCAAAAGTCGCTAAGTTCATTTGTGATGAGGACATCATTGGTGATTTGTCAGCCACCAACAAAAGCGCATTGATTAGGAGTGATGGTCTCAAAGGGTGTTTGTTTGAGATTTTATGCAGGGTTTATTTTTAGTGTTTAGGGATGAGAGTTATTAAGAGTATTTAGAGTTTTTTGTTTTTATAATTGCTCGTTTGTTTGATAGTTTTAGTAAAATGTTTAAAATTAAATGCTTGTGTGTTTCATGATTTTGGAAAAATGTTTGTATATGATTGTTTGTTTGTGTGGTAGTTTTGTCGTGGATTTTTCGAAGTAATGCTTGTTTGTATGGTAGTTTTGTTGAGTGGTTGTAATAAAAAATTTGGAACACTTATTTTAGAGGTTTATAGAGCACTTATTTGGAGCACTTGAAATAATTACTTTGTGGGTTTAAATAAGTGCTTCATTTTTTAGCTTCCCAAAGAAGCATTTGATAAAATATAACACCTCAAACTTAATTAAAATTCACAAACAAACACATATGAGAACGCTAAGCCAAAACCTAAACATGATTTTGTATCTGCTCGTGGAAAGGCTAATAGGCAATGTACTCATTCACCTTTGTTGGTTTAAGAAGTTTGGGAATAAAAGCAACATACAAGTCTCATAATTAACAGCATTATTCACAAAACCAGTATTAAAAAAAATCATGGAACAAAAGCATAATGGAAGGTTTGAGGATGTTTAGAAAGTAACCAATGTCCTTGATACAACTATAGAGCTTCATTCTCTGAAAAGGAACACATGTAGTTTGCTCGCACATTGGAGTAAAGGTCAGCCTTTAGCGCAATCATTACTTTCTGCTTTTATTTTGTGTATATATATATCATTGGTAAATGTAAAGGTAAAATAGCGTTACTCAACACTTTTCCAGACTACTTTTCTTTTATATTATTATTATTATTCTTTTATGAATGCAAACTAATTTATCTAATTAATTTAAGTAACCATAAACATATATAATTGATGAAAATTGATGTATTTAATCATCGAATTTACATATTTTTTACGAATAAAAATCGTTATAGTAAAAGTATCTTATTTTTTTCGTTTTGATGCATAACCGAATGTGATTTAAATTTATAAGGTTCATTGTTATTAAATTGTGCAAGATGCCAGTAAAGCGTTATTTCTCTTATTTGTGTAAATGCATTTTATGGTTCTACCCTCATTGATAATGAAAACAACTTTATTCGTTGAAATTACTTATTTTGTGTCACTTATCCCACGTTAGAAATGTGAGAATTCTTCCACACATTTAAAGATATGGTGTGTTACTCCTCTTATAGTCAATTGGTTTTGATATTGATGCTCACACATTTTAATATGCACTACAAGAAAAACCCCAAAGGCGACGACGGCAACGGCGACGGAAGCAAATTTCGTCGCTGTTGATACGATACGGCGACAGAAAATCACAGCGTCGCCTTTGTTTCACATCGACGGTGACAGAACACTTGTTTGTCGCCTTTCCTCATAGCAAAGGCGACAGAAAAGCTTGCTCCGTCGCCGTTGATGTAATTCAAGATTTTTTAATTGGGCAAAGGCGACGAAAGAAGCGCTTTCGTCGCCTTTGCCCAATCATTTCTCCCCCAAAATCAATTTTGGGCGGAAGATTTTTGGGCTTCGGCGACTGCAGCGCTTGATCCGTCGCCTTTGCCCTAACGTTATTTGTTTTTGGTGGGCAAAATGCGACGGATCCTAATTCCGTCGCCTTTGCCCCAGATTACAGAATGTACAGATCGCCCCCTTCTTTTCCATTTCTCCGTTTCAATCTTCCATTTTCTCCCAAATCCTCTCAAAAATCTAATCCTCTTTGCCACCTCTTTCACCGGAAACCAACACCACTCTTCCAAAAGGTAACATTACATGTTTATTTCGTTTAAAGTTTCGTTAAATTTGTTTAAAGTTTGGCTAAATTCGTTTGAAATTACATGCTATGTGTTTAATAAGTTTAGATTCGGAATGATATTAGTTTCTTTACTTAAAAGTTAGATTTTTCTTTATAGTTTTTGGATTTAGGCTTTAGGTTTCTTTTAGTGTAGTTTTTAGAATTAGGTTTTGGTTT
>JBBMEG010026095.1:0-24110 GCA_037832605.1 Cyclanthera cordifolia
GCATTGTAATTAAAAATCTCTAGAATCTTCTTGTTCTTGTTTCTTGTACTTGCTCCTTCATGAGAATGCCACAAGTCATTAGTTGAATTTGTATCATGTATTGTTAATCCGTGTTAGGTAAGCCTCTTAAGTGTTACACATTTTTATTCCAACTGCGAGCACGTTATGCCATGATGTTTGTTTAGTATGTGTTGTGTGATGCCTTATTTGCACTGTAATATTAAAAGATGATAAGGCAACTCTAATTCTCAACCCAAAGATCCAAGCTTATAATGAAGCAAGAATCATTGAATCTAAGAGATTAACACCTTCTTATGGATTTGGAACAACCAAGAGGAAAGGACTAAGATTTTGATTACTTTTTTGATCAAAGATCTATAAGCAAGATATAAAAGATCTTCTTCAAGATTCAGTCACTCCACAATCAAACTTGATCAAAGTTAGATTGAATTGCTCATATGCATTATATCACATAAATCGCAAGGAACTTAGAAACAAATGGCAAAGAATATGCTCTAAATCTCTAAGAAATGGTCTCTTAAAGAAAACTATTTTTCATTCATCCAAATATGAATTTTACAACTAAACTCATAACTTTTTATAGCCTAAACAAATTAACTCTAAAAAGTAATATATGGTCATTTGAATAGTCATAACTTCTCTATCCATCAATGTCATATTGACCACTTAACAAATTGTAACCTAAAACATTAAAAATAAGTTTTAATACTTAAAAATTGCATAAAAAACTCTAAAATTCGAAAATTATTGTTTATTTTTCTAACTCCAAAATTTCTTACTCTCGTTGTGTAATTAAGGACCTTGTGGTATGATTAAAACAACTTAAATCATATCACATATTATTAATTTTATGAACAACTTCAATCTTGCACACATTGACTTCCAAAGCCTCAAATGGTCATTCTTCTCTTAAAATAGGTTCTAGCACGTAAAATGGATTTTGAACTAAGCCTAGCCATTGTTGAAAGTGAAGAATGATTCCTTTCTGAATCGTCTTTGCTGTGAATCGTGTAATAGGTCCAAGGGAAACTTGTGGAATTTCATGATCCTTATCATCTTCCCCCTCTTCAAAAGGATTCGTCCTCAAATCAGGAAAATCATCACCTACATAAAAAGGATTCAAGTAGCAACATTGAAAGTCGAACTTACCGAAAAATCACATGGAAGATCAATTTTGTAGGCATTATTGTTTAATTCTTTCAAAAACTTGAAAAAGGCCATCTCCTCTTGATGTAACTTAGTTTTCCTTTGGGATGGAAGTCTCTCCTAACGAAAATGTACCCAAACCCAATCTCCTGGTTTAAAAATGAGTTCTTTTCATCCTTTGTTAATTCGTGTTGCCCACTTGAAAATTTTGTTTCTCAATTCTCTCTTTGACATCCTTGTGCAAGTTCTTAATCAAATATGCCTTATTTGTAGCTGAATCACTAAAAAAAAAAAGGAATTGGAAGCAAGTCAAGGGGTGTAAGTGGATTAAATCCATAAACAACTTCAAAAGGAGAATAATGAGTGGTACTATCAATTACTAAATTATATGTAAACTCGAAAAATGGTAAACATTCTTCTAAAGACTTAAATGTTCTTTGAAATAAGAGCGCGAAGCAAAGCTCCCAATATTTTATTAACTACCTTTATTTTTCCATTAGTTTGGAGAGGACATGTGGTTGAAAATAATAGTTTAGTGCCTACCTTACCCCATAATACTCTCTAAAAATGGCTTAAAATTTAACATCTCTATCGCTAACAATAGTTTTGGGAATTCCATGTAATCTTACTACTTGTTTAAAAAATATATCAACCACTTGCTTTGCATCATCCATTTTGTTACATGCTAAAAAATGAGTCATTTTACTATATCTATCCACCACAAAAAAAATACTATCCTTGCCCTTTTTAGTTTGCGGCAAACCAAGGATAAAATCCATGGATATTTCAGTCCAAGGTTCATTAGGTACATTCAAAGGAGTATACAATCCATTTGGTTGTGATCTAGACTTAACCTCTTTGCATTTAAAACATTGGCTACAAATCTTATGAACGACATGTTTCATTTTAGGCCAAAAGAAGTGTTCATGCAACATATCATAAGTTTTATAAATCCCAAAATACCCCATTAAGCCACCACCATGTGCTTCTTTCACAAGAAAATTTCTTATAGAACATTTAGGAATACAAAGCTTACTTTTCTTACATAGAAATTCATGAAACAAATAATAATCATTTAAAACCTTTTCAGCGAAACAAGAAGCATAAATAGGTCTAAAGTCCTGGTCATCTCTATATAACTCTTTTATATGCTCAAATCCAAGAATTTTTGTACTAAGAGAAGTAAAGCGATTGTACCTTCTTGACAAATCATCAGCCACCAAATTATCCTTACCTTTATTATATTTGATGACATAGGGAAATTTTTAAATAATCTTGAGCCACTTTGCATGCCTACGGTTCAATTTGCTTTGACCCTTAAGATGCTTCAAGCTCTCATGATCGGAATGGATCACAAACTCTCTTAGCCATAAGTAGTGTTGCCACACTTAGAATGTTTGAACTAAAGCAAACAATTCTTTATCAAATTTAGGAGAGTTTAATGCTCTCCCATTTAGTTTTTCACTAAAGTACTTAAAGGTTTCTCATCTTGCATCAAAGCAACACCTATGCTTAAACCACTTGCATCACACTCAATTTCAAAGGTCTTATCAAAGTTAGACAACACAAGTAGTGGTGCATTGGTTAACTTCTCCTTATGTTCATTAAAGGCTTTCTCTTGCATGTCCCCCCATTTAAACATAACAATTTTCACGAAATCATTCAATGGTGCAACTAAGGTACTAAAGTCCTTTATAAACCTTTTATAAAACTAGCTTATCCATGAAAGCTTCTTACTTCACTTGCTTTTGTAGGTGTAGGCCAATCTCGAATTGCCTTAACTTTCTTATTGCTACTTCTACTCCATTTTTTTCAACTATAAATCCAAGAAAATTAATTTTTTCAACTATAAATCCAAGAAAGTTAATTTTTTCCATACAAAAACAACATTTATTTAGATTAGCATAATGTTTTTCATTTTTAAGTGTAGTTAAAACAGACTTAACTTGCTCCATATGCTCAAGCAAAGTCCTTGAATAAATAATCATCAAAATACACAAAAACATACGTTTTTATGTATTCTCTCAAAACATGATTCATTAAACGCATAAATGTACTAGGAGCATTAGTTAGCCCAAAAGGTTAACAAGCCATTCATACAACCAAAATTTAGTTTTGAAAGTTGTTTTCCTTTCATCTCCAACATGCATTCTAACTTGATGTTATCCAGATTTTAAATCAATCTTTGTAAATAGCATGAACCATGCAATTCATCAAGCATATCATCTAGTCTAGGAATACGGCAACGATACTTTACGGTGATTTTGTTGATGGCTGTACAATCCACACACATGCACTAAGTTCTATCTTTCTTTGGAACCAAAATGACAGGTACCAAACATGGACTCAAAATTTCTCGTACATAGCCTTTCTTAATAAGCATCTCCACTTGTCTTTGAATTTCCTTGGTCTCGAATGGATTGGCTCTATAAGCTGGCCTATTAGGAATGACAATCCTCGAAATGAAGTTGATTTTAATGTTCAATTTCGCGAATAGAAGGTAGTCCTTTAGGTACTTCATCTTGGAATACATCTTCAAATTCCTGTAAGAGAGTTTGAAATAAGCTAGGGAAAGAAAATGTGTTATCATTAGAAGCCAAGTGCACTTCCTTGTACATAAGTACAAAGATTGGTCTTTGGGAAAGCAATGCCCTTCTTACCTCTCATTTTCTAGCAAAACAACTCACTTTTTTACCCTTATTTTCAATATCTTCACTTTTTTCACTTTTTCCTCCATAATTTTTCTCATTGTTTTCACTTGCTTCTTTTTTTTTAAATATTTTTCTTTAAACTCTTTATTTTTTTCCTCTAACTTCAATTGATCAATATATACATCCGTAGAACTTAAAGGTAAAGAGTTGTTTTTGTACCATCTTTTGTGAAAGAATACCTATTCAAATAGCTATCATACATGACTTTCCTATCAAATTGTCAAGGTAAACCAAGCAATATGTCTCCAGCAAGCATAGGTAACACATCACAAAGAATCTCATTTTTATACTCTCCTAAAGAAAAAGTTATTAAAGCTTGAGAAACTACTTTCATTGCTCCACTATCATTGAGCCATTGGAGCCTATAAGGTCTAGGATGGTGTTGAATTGAAATTTACAGGCGTTTGATAAAAAATGTGCTTAAGAAATTAGTGCAACTTCCACTATAAATAACAAGACTACAAGGAGTCCCATTAACTAAACCATGTGTATGGAATAAATTATCTATTTGATCATCAACATCATTTTCCTTAATTTGAGTTGTAAGGAGTCTTCTTGTTACTAGGGCCAAATGACTTCTATCTTCAAATTTCTCCTTATTTCCTACAACTAGATCATCTTGGTCACTTTCCACCTCATCCGTGACAACTTCCCCATTCTTAATGACCATGGCTCTCTTGTTGGGAAAATCACGACTTATATGACAACTCCCTTGACATTTCCAACATTTTATGTCTCTATTTCTCTCTCGAACCTCCTTGTATCCCTCTATTTTCTCCCTTCCCTTAGAGCTCTCAGATTGTCTTTTTTGTCAAACTCATTCTTACTTTTGGGCTGAAAATCTACTTTTTCACTATTTGCATTCTTTTTCCAAGTACAAGTAGAAAATGTAGTAGACATAGAAGAAGAATACCTCTTTGAGTTCTCTTTATCCCAAGCTAGTTGCTCTTCAAATTTGACAGCAAGATGTAAAAACTCCTTCATGTCAAAGTATGGTTATCTATCAACTTGATGAGCCAATTTTCGGTTCAACCCGCCAAGGAATCTAGCCATTGTATCTTCCTCATATTCATTTATGCATGCTCAGTTCATAACAATCTCCATTTCCTTGTAATAATCTTCTACACTCTTGGAGCCCAGCTGCAAAGTATAGAGTTTTTTCTTGAGTTCTCGAGATTAATGTTTAGGAATGTACCTTTTTCTCATTAGTCTTCAATTCATCCCATGTTTCAATTGGCTCTTCATAATTTCTCCTTCATTCTGATTTCAGTGATGCCCACCAAATATTGGCATAATCACTAAATTCAGCGACAACAAGCTTCAACTTTCTTTCTTCACTAAAGTTGTTGCAATATAAAACATACTCAATTTTGCTCTTATATTGTAAATACTCATTTGGATCAGATTTCCCATGAAAGGTAGGAATTTTAAGCTTCACTTCCCATACTCCTTTTTCTTCACCTCTTTCATACTGGTCTCCCTTTCAAACCTTCTAGGAGTTATCATCTCTCTTCCCCCTCTTCTTCCTCCACGCCTCCATTGCCTTAGAGCTCTTCCTCCTCGTGGATTGTATCCACCTAAAAGGATAATGTTATCTTCTTCTTCTTCTCCATTTTCAACTCCTTTATTATTAAAGTTATCAGTCATTCTTTATGGATTTCCTAAGGCTACTTCCACTCGTTCCAACCTATCATTTAAATCATGAATAACTTGAGTCAACCGATTAATGGCTTCAGATTGGGCTTCTCTATACCTAGCTTCACTAATATCCTCAACATTTCCCCCAACTTGACAATGATTGAAAAAGTAAAATATGTAAAAGACCTCACACACACAACTCACTAATTTCTACACTTGAAACACTCGTGTTTATTACACACAAAGGTAGGCTTTTCGAAAGTGGCTAAAATATGATCAATTGTAGGCTAATATATAACAAATCTTGTAATAGTGAGTTTTACAAATCAATTAAGACAAGAAAATAATGAAGTAATAAAATCAAGAACAAAAAAATAAATAGAATAAAAAAAATAGTTGTTCGAAAATTTTGAATAATTTGCACACTGATTAGGAATCACACAAACGAACATATGACGTTACTATTTTCAATAAGTATTCTTCTTGAAAATTAAAGATTAAAAAAATATCTAAATATCAGAAGAAGGAAAATTAATCAAATATGAACGTTATCAAGGCATTTAGACAAGAAGAAGACATTGAATGCAACAATTATAAATTGTGCACTGAATAGAAAGCAAAGGAACAGACGTATTACATTAATAATCTCAACAAGTGACCTTCTTGAAATATAAAGATAACAAAAAGATGTAAATTTCAAATCAAGGAATATTATTCAAATACGGATGTTATCAAGGCGTTTTAACTGGAAATAAGAGCAGTGAATGCAACAGTCATAAATTGGATAGTTTCACAAAGATTTGAATTTTTAATTTTCAAAAATTTCTGCAAAGTCTTATGAGAGTTGCTGGAATACAATAAGAATTTAGGAGATCAACATGAGCAAGTATACTTCTTTTTTTTTCTGAACGTAAGCTCTTTTCTTTTTTTCTTTTTTTTTTTTTTTTTGATTTTTTAAGATCGAAAAAATGATAAAAATATAGAATCAAGATCAGAACAAATGTTGTATGATAATGAATGAAATTAAAAAGAAAAAAAAAGAATCTTAAATAGTTTAGAAAAGATGAACAAGTTGCTAGAATTTAAAGAGAAAATCAAATCTAGAATAGGCCACAAAGATGCAACCTATGCTCTTATACCAAAGGATAAAGCAACCCTAATTCTCAGCCCAATGATCCAAGCTTATAATGAAGCAAGAACTCTAAACCCTAAATTATTTTTCATTCATCCAAATCTGAATTTTACAACTAAATTCATGGCTTTTTATAGGCTTAACAAATTAACTCTAAAAAGTAATATATGGTCGTTTGAATAGTCATTACTTCTCTATCCATCAATGTCATATTGACCACTTAACAAATTGTAACATAAAACATTAAAAACAAGTTTTCAAACTGAAAAATTGCATAAAAAACTCTAAAATCCGAAAATAATTGTTTATTTTTCTAACTCTAAAATTTCTAACGCTACTTGTGTAATTAAAGACCTTGTGGTATGATTAAGACAACTTAAATGATATCACATTATCTATGATCAACTTCAATCTTGCACAAATTGACTTCTAAAGCCTCGAATGGTCATTCTTCTCTTAAAATAGGTTCTAGCACGTAAAATGGATTTTGAACTGAGCGTATCCATTGTCGAAGGTGAAGAATGAATGCTTTCAGAATCTTCTTTGCTCTTGTTCGTGTAATAGGTCCAAAGGAAACTTGTGGAATTCCATTATTCTTATTAAAAGACTGGTAGGTAATCCATAATTTACATAGAATGCCCAAGCACCCAACTGTATCCACTATAAGACCTAGAAGGTAATCATTTTCATACGATACCTAGGCATATTAAGTACTACATTATAAGACCTGGCTGATAATCCTCATGTGATAGAGAAGCACGAAAGCTACTACATTGTACGACCTGATAGGTAATCTTGATATCACGATACCTAGGCACGTTGTACCATCATGAAACTTAGCGAGTAATCATGTTACATTGGATATCTAGGCTATCCCTCTTTTATTATCGTAAGATCAGGTAGGTAAATAACTCTTAAGGGTTACCCTGACAATAACATTCATTAAATAATTATTTTCTTGAACTTTTTTTATCATTCATGATTTAATTCATGCTTATATTTATCCTGATCTAGGGATCCTTACTAATTTAACAACTCACCCTTTTCGTCTATGAGCTTTCACACTACACATGGACTTTACCATGATGGTTTATTTGAAACTGAGAGGAGCATGAGCTTGTTTAGTCTCATTTATTATCACATTATTCTTTTTCTACATTATTTGACTTACTGGAACATGTTTGGTTTTAACTTCGTTTTTCTTTGATTTTAGCTAGGTACCCATGTTATCGAATGTTTGAAATGATTTATGGATATATTGAAAATTATAACTATTAATTATGTCTCACTAGTTAAAGGTGATTTTACTCGTTCTTCTAAGGTTAAGGCCTAGGTGGGACCCTAGTTTGAGTCGTGTCTTTACAGTTTAAGGTATTTTTCTATTTGCGCACACTTTTAACAACTCAAATACCCTAAGGATGATACTTTGCACATTCCTACTCAAGCTTGCATTCATACTTGGCTTTGCTCAAATTCTTCCTTAGTTCCTTAAATGACACACTTAAGCCAAGCGATACATCTAAGCAAATGAAACAACCTGAAAGTTGAACCATTGGCTAAGCAGCAGAATTGTTTGAGAAATGATGGCTACTAGACTTCATTTCTCCTTCCTTTATTGCATTCTACTCTTTTTTTCTAAATGACTCTTGAATTTTTTCAAACCACCCTGCTTAGGTTTTAGTTTTTCTTTCGCTATTTTTTCAATCTACTAAATATGGGCTTGCCTTTACCTCCCAAACATAAAAATCCTCATTGTCCTTAATGAAGCTGACGTTTGGTTCCTCCAAACTTAAGTTTTTCTAGATACTAAGAAGCGATGTTTCTAGCTTTCAACCTTAATGTTGGGTTCTTTCTTAATTTATTGTTTGGATTATGGATTAAGTCAATCTTAACTTGAAGATATTCTAACACTAGAAGAAATCAAAGAATAGATGACAGGCATCGAACGCGACATCTTTTTTTAAGGAAATCAAAGAGCTGAGAGAAGCATGAGCTTGTTTAATCAAAGAATAATTTTTTTTAACTACTTAAATGACCAATCTCACATTGGTTGTCATAATTGTCGCATGAAGACACCTATAAGTCATCCTACAACCAATCCCAACCTAAAAAACAAAGATCGACTCCCCACGTACTCTTATAACGAATTCTGAGAAATATGAGCTTGTATATGACATAACTGTTCCACTCGCAAAAGAGTTAAACAGTCTAACTCCATTGATTAGAAGTCATTGGCATCTATCTCTCATCAACTTGCACAGTTTTATCACATTCACGCTTGATTAATGCTTCTAATCTTTACAATATACTATCAATCTGTTAAAAAAAAAAATTCTCCACCACAATCACGTTAACTCACAATAAATAACATTATCTCAACTATAAATAGCCGTCCTTTCACTAATCTTAGACTTAAATTTATCACATATAGGAAACCAACATCACAACTACGAGCTAATCTCTTCACACAAGTCTCGCGGTTGAGCATGTTATCATGCAACCCACATGAGTGAGTCTTACTTAAGCAATGAAGTAGACCTGAATAAAACAACTTCCATAGTCTTATCCTTAATTGGTAAGATCTTAATAAGCTCCAATTTTATATGCTTCATCTACTAGAAATAAATCACACAAGTATGAAAAATCACATATCCATATTGAATCAAACCTTGACCCATTATACACAACTAAAATATACTTTAACTCTTACCTTAAACAATCTTGAATCGCTTAGGTACACTATATTATTTTCAACTCACAAGTACGAGTACACTTTTATATAAGTAAAACATAACTATGAACTCAACCTACACTCTTAAACTAATAAGAGCGAAGCACCACTACCAACTCACCTTACACTTTTAAAAAAGTGACACACGACTGACTACTCGCCTTACACTCTCCAAAGAGTGAAGCACGTCTAGGAAATCATTGTGCACTCTCAAATGAGTGAAACTACGCTAGCAACACACCATGTACTCTCAAAGAAGTGACACATCTACAGGAATTGATCATGCACTCTTAAAAGAGTGAACAACAGCTAGCAACTCACTTTGCACTCACAATGAAGTGAAACACTATCATCAACTCACCCTACACTCTCAAAAAAATTAAATTCTTAAACAACTAATACTACACTCTCAATGGAGTGAAACAACACTAGCTACTTACCCTACACTCATAAAGAATTGAAACACCATTATCAACTCGCCATACACTTTCAAATGAGTGAAATATCTTTAGCATTGCACATGACACTCTCAATGAAATGAGTGAACACACTACACTCTTACATGAGTAGAACATCACTAACAACTCATACATCTTTCGAATAGACTAAAAAGTACCACTAACAACCCACACATCACTCTAAAAGAATGAAACACAATTAACAACTCATACTAGTTTCTTGAACTTTCATACAAAAAATAAGAATGTACCCAACATAAAAGCATAACTACTTACATCCAAGCCGAGGTAGAAATGTACGCATCATCCTACACTTCGAGCTTTGATTTCTTAGAACGTGCAAAAAGATCCCTCACTCAAATATGGCTTCATCATCATGAATTGAAAATAAAAGACTAGCCGGACAACATCGTTTCCTTTAAAAACCAAAATTCTATGGCTTAAGCATGTGTCACTGACTACACGTCGTACCCCAACAATATTGGTTTGTTCTAATTAACAAAAACATTGTAACTCGAACTTGGTCAATGTTTAACCTTGACTTTTCTTTTCTTTAGGGTCTTACTTATTGTCTAAATAAATACACTCTAATGACCAAATTACCTACTTTATCTCAAATTGCTTTTAAGAGTAAAGAAGTTCCTACTTCCAATGAGAACACTTTAACATTGTTTCTCTCACTCACATAAGAATGCTCTATATTAAATCACACTTAATTTAGAAATTTCTATGATTGAGCAAATGGAAAAGAAGATGAATTATATATATATATATTGTAATTATCAATTCTTGTAATTAGATTTTCTTAATCATAGTTTGGATATCCTCATATCTCTATCAATTAGAGACTTGTTCAACTCTCAACAACTTTTGTCCTAATTCATCTCTAAATCACATTTTACAAGGAGATGTTTTCCTTTAATACTATTTGTAACATCTCAAGCTAAGAAGTTTGAAATTCAAATATCAAATGAAGATCAAAATTTTAAATGTGGGTGTTATGTAAAATTCTGTAAGAAAAGCTACATTGTTTGATTAAAGGAGATATAAATTTTTTTCTTTTTCATGTAAAAAAAATATATATATATACACACACACACCAAATACAATTATCTATGGTGGTTGAGATGAACTTAATGTTTCCGTACTTGCAAATATTGTCTGAAAAAACAAGAGGTGGGACATTATGTGCATTCAAACAAAGACAAAGCATTATTATAAAATGGAAGAAATTAATAACAATGATAATAATGGTTGAAGAGGTCATAAAATTTAGGAGGAAATTTTTATTTAAAAAAAAAAAAAAAAACTTTAGCGGAATTTGATTGGAGGAGTCGAGGGAGATGGGCGTGCGTGGGTGGCCATTTGCGTTGCACGCACCAAAGGCCCCAATGTTCCCTTTGTGGGGTTGCATTATTCCTCTCCTTATTATCATGTACCACAAATTAGGGTTTATATCTTTATCATAATTGCTAATTCCCCCACGTCAGCTTTCCAACGCTATCATGCGGACTTGAACATAATAGTTTCTTTTATATCAAATTATGATTGTATGTTTAAATTGTAGTGTTCTTATAACAAATTTACAACATTGACTTTCAAGATAAATAATCTAACTTTCGTCAATTCATCTCATAACTATAATTTATTTAAATCAAAATTTGTGCATTCAAAAAGACACTAGGGTATTTTGACTATCACGTATTGAAAATGAAGATTACTTCTCTCATCATCAATTAATTTTGAGTTAGATATCAACATTATCTAATATGTTATAGGAACCCATTAAATCAAAACAGATATTCAGCAAAATAAAAATTAATTGAGATCTGTTCGCGTAAAAGTGACACCATCTTTGAGAAGGTATGTTTAGCCACATTGAAAATTGAGAGAATGTTTATCAACATTGAAAATTGAAGAGACCTCCTAAAAGTTTATAAAATATATAGGTCGGATAATTCTATTATTAACAATTAATTTCTAGACTAAATCACATTTTACGTAATATATTGAGACCCAGTCCACTTACGTACAAGAGGTTAGCTGGCAATACTTGAAACCAACTCATAAGGATTAGACCTCTTGTTCAGGGAAGTGACCTTGAACCATACAAGTGTTGAACGACCTCAATAACTGCATGAAATTGGAAAAGCGGCTTCACCTCATCATCATCATTATCAAACTTATAAGTGAGCTGCCCCAGAGGGATGGATTGAGATTTTAAGAATATTTAGAATGAAAATTTATTTTAAGTGTTTAGAAGTTATGATTGTAGTCAAAAGGTTATTTAAATGTAGATTTTAAGAGTTTAGAATTAATATTTACAATGATAATTTCTTTTAAATATTTAGAAGTAATGATTAATTTTAATTGCAATCTAAAATTTGTTTGGATGTAATTTTTAAAAACAATGACGATAAGTATTTAGAATAAATATTTATTTAAAATAATAATGTGTAATTTTTCAAAATAGTATTTATTTTGAGTATTTAGAAGTAATGATGAAAGTCAAACACTTGTTTGTATGTAATTTTTAAAAGTATTTAAAATTAGTATTTATAATGATGATTTATTTTGAGTATTTAAAAGTAATGCTTGCAGTCAAAAACTTGTTTCGATGTAGTTTTTTTTAGGCGTATTTAATAAATACTAGTTTGAAATACACTTAAAAATATTTAGCAACAAACACCCCTAAGGTAGGTAATCTTGCCTAACCTTATAGATTATGAATTTATTCATAAGGAATATTTCGTTCATGTTATAGGTTAAAATATCCTGAAATACTCGGACAAGGCTAGGACTATTCTTGGGGTCGACCAAATGGAGGCCACGACCCCCAAAAGATCGACCAAGTCCATGCGACCCCCCGAGGGTCGGCCAAATGGAAGCCACGAACCTAGGATATCGGCCAAAATGGAGGCCGCAACCCCGAAGGGTTCGGCTAATGGAGGTTACAACCCCTAAGGAGTCGGCCAAGTCCATCATGACCTCCTGTGGGTCGGCCAAAGAAGGCCTCGACCCCTTAGGGGTCGGCCCTTGCAGCCTCGACCCTCTTGGGGTCGACCTAAGAAGGCTGTTGAGGTTAGTTGTTGAGGTTAGGACTCCTCTCGGAGTCGATCGAGTCCAAGTGACGACTAGATCAGCTGATAACGACTAGAAGTTAAGACGATGGTGAACACCCTCCCTTCAGGAAGGCAAGCCGTAGAAGTCATTAGTGAATAAGTCCAAAACTAATCCTTTAGGGGACGACCGTAGGCAAACACCCAATAGAGGTGAGGGCTCCCCTAAGAGTTGAACGAGTCCAAGTGACAACTACATCCGCTAATAACGACCAGGAGTTACACCGAAGGGGAACACCACCCTAAAGGGGGCAAGCCATGGGCCATGTTTGATCGAGTCTAAAGCCGATCTGTAATGAGACTGTCAAAGGTGAACACACCTTTAAGAGGGGAACGCCTTGGAGGCCACGACTCTCGTAAGAGCGGACCGAGTCCAAGTGAGAACTGGATCTACTGATAACGGTCATGAGTTACACCGAAGATGAACAACCACCCGAAGGAGGGTAAGCCATGAAGGCCATGATTGAACAAGTCTAAAGCCGATCTTTGAGGGGACGGTCAAAGGTAAACACCCCCTAATGGGGGGAAAGCCATGGAGGTTAGGACTCCCCTAAGAGTGGATCGAGTCCAAGTAACATCCTAGGTCGTTTAATCCTTATGGGGTAACGTCCCGGAGTTACACCGAGAAGGCTCACACCCTTAAGGGGTCGGCCGTGGAGGTAAATACCTGGAAAGGTTGGTCGAGTCCAAGTAACTCCTCATACAAGACCGTTACCCCTCTCAAGTGTAGCGGTCAAGAGTTACGCTGGTATTCATTCCTGGCTTAATGACTGATGTTACAAATGGTTGACCATTAAGCCACCATTATGTAAGTTCCATCAGTTACGTGTCCGACTTCTATAAAATGTCAAGTCATCCTCCATTTGAATCCAAGTTGGGTTAAGGTGAAATAAGCTCATAATCCTTATAAGCTAATCTTAAGCTCTCAAGCTCTCTCTTAACTCTCCTAAAATACATTACAAACTTAGGCATCAGAGGCCATGTGGCTCACATCACACCGGTGTCCCTAATTTTTGTTGTTTTGCAAGTAAATTCGCCCTCGGTAAATAAATCTCTACCGTTTATCCCAGTTGACCATTTTTTGGAATGAACAAGTGGCACCGTCAGTCGGGACGATTCTTTGTTCTACCCGTAAAGCAAGACTCTCTCACTTTTCTTTCAAGATGACGAACAACATAAGTCGCAGCAACCATGTTGTCGATTGAGAGTCAGATGACGAGCACGCTCCGAGAAGAGTTGCTTCCAAAAGACGGGAGCTAGATCTAGTCGAGAACCACCCGAAATCTGAGGGTGGGGAGCCTATGCAAGGAGTAGAGCAAGTTGATCCAATGTCATAACCTTGGAAGAACAAGTGCAAGAAATGGCAAAGAACCTAGATTGGTTGATAGAGTTACTCGAACAACCCCCTCCCTCCAGGCTGTCAGTAGCGTAAACCATCAAGCACCACATGAGGTGGTAGCACATCCACCATTCAGGGAGTAAACCGTGGCAGAAAGACCAACACCCTTCGTATGGGACCCTACGAGAGGGAAAGCCCCATCCACCGAAGCTCCGAGGAAGGTTCCCTTTCGACTGAGGGGTAACGATCGAAGAAGGGAGCACTCGGTGCCTCAAGTAGCCTCTCGAAGTGGAGGAAGTCAATCCATAGCACATTCAGTTAGGAGCAGCTAGCCGTGGAGCAACCTACAAAGAACCTATACTCAGCATTCGAAAGTCCTAAATGCTTGTGTAATGGGATCAGACTTAGGAGAAGACCAAAGAGCGGCGATTAACAAGTGTCGCAAGGAAGCAGCGGTTGGTGGACCTAAGAACCAACCTTGGTTATCTCAGCTTCGCCTCCTCAAAGATCAATTGAGGGATATGAAAAATGCGCAGGACCAAGACGAACTTGACTTGGATAACCTAGTCGACCAGGTCGACCCTCCTTTCAATGACAAAATCATGGAGGAGCCAGCCTTGGCGAAATTCAAGCTTCCAACCATGAAGGCATACGACAGGTCCAAGGATCCTGCGGAGCACTTAGATTCTTATCGAGGATGGATGGAACTCCATAGAGTTTGAGATGCAATCAAGTACCGAGCATTCTCATTCAAGCTCAGAGAACGAGCTCGAAGATGGTTCACGATACTTAAATGAAAGTCCATTGCGTCGTTCAAGGAGCTGGCCCGAGCTTTTATCACCCAATCTTAGGCAGACAAGATCAGAAAAAGTCGGTCACGCATTTAATGACTGTGAGGCAAATGAGCTATGAGACCTTACGAGAGTACATGACACGCTTCAACAACGAAGCGCTGCAAGTTGATAGATACGGCTCTAACAGCAGTCATGGCGGGACTTAAAGACAAAAAGTTCATATGGTCCTTTGGAAAATGAGCATCATTTACATATATGTAGGTGCTCACTTGGGCACAAAGATACATGAGTGTTGAAGAGCTGGTGAGTCCCTAAGGGAACACTAAAGGAAGGCGTTCATTTCTAAAACGCGAAAAAACGACTACCGATTGCAAATTCAACCACATAGAGTCATGCAAGCGGAAGGAAAGGTGTGACAAAAAAAGGGTACCTACAAGTTGGTTCAAAAAGTACATTTCGCCCATAGTACCAGTCGAGCAGGTCTTAATGAAGATCCAAGACAAAGAGATGTCGACATAGCCTAAAAATATTAAGGCAGGAGTTGACAAGTGAAATAAGGGCAAATATTGCCTATTTCACAAAGATCACGGTCATAAAACCTCAAACTGTCACGATTTTGATAGAGTTTTTTTTTTTCCATTTTCTTTTTTTTTTTTTCATGTATGTTTGTGTGCTAATAGTGAATAATACATGACTTGTAAGCAAAATATATGCCAATGTATTTTCTTGCTAGTCTAGATAACCATGACTATTGGAAGCATTAGCATTATGAAATCGGAAACGACAATCAAATAAAATGATAAAGAACATGAGATAAAACACAATGATTTTAATGGTTTATTACTAGTGTGTTATTTTGAGATGGATGCTCACACTACCTAGTTTCTAAGATGGTATCAGAGCTCCATGTTGTTAGACCCACAATTATTTTGACAACCCAAACCTAAGCGGGCATTTCATGATCCAAAAGAGTTGGATCCGACCCAAGCAGTGAGCCAAAGCGGGTATTATTTCGATCCATAAATCCGGATCTAGTCCAAGACGACTTTCCCTAAATGGTGCCATCTTAAGGGGGGCATGTTGGAGATTGTTGGAATACTCCCCAAGTGACAAATGTCTCACATTGGTAACGTGGAGGTTCTTCAACATATATAGAAGATAGAGTGGACTACTCTTCTCATTACCAATTGGTTTTGAGATGGATGCCCACACTATCTAGTTTCAATAGCTATAACTACGATTAGAAAGAAGAAATTTTTTTTGAAGGAGGAAACCATACAAGAATGTATATCAAAAATTGTTGAAAATAAAAAATGTTTTCTAATAGTAAGTTATGAAAATTCAATCTCATGAGTTAAGAAAATAAATAAACATAAGTTTTGTATGTTAATTTGAGAGAGTTTTGCCTCACATGAGAGTTATGTGTTCATGTTATAAAGTTAGAATGGAAGTTAGTGTAAGAACCCGACTTTCTAAAAACAATCCTTACGTGGATTCTTAATCACCATACATGTAGAGAAGAAGTTATAAGAGAAAATCAAGTCCAAATAATCACCATTTAGTAATCCAACTTGTAATTATTGAAAATAAGTCAAACCTCTAACAAGAGATTATTAAAACATTCATAATCATTATTCATAAGTAATAAACCCTATTTTTCATGCTGATAAAGACTCAACAAATAAGTAAACAAATGCAGCATGTCCCATGATCCTTATAGCACCTCTAACTAGTTATAGTTATCTTAGAAGAGTCTAGGGTACCTTATGGGAAACAACAGAAAATAAGGGTGAGTAAGATTCCTAGTCGAGGTAGTACATTATGCACAATAACAATCCACAAGCATCCTAGCAACTACATGCATCACAACCAACTAAATTCAATATATACTTTACAACTACTTGAATCATTGGTTACTTTACATGACCTGAGCTAGAGGCTTGTTTGCTCAACCCGATTCTTTATTGAGAGCATTGCAAGATCTCACCTACGATCAGTGAAAACATAGTATTGATCTGGTCACTCATGGGACGCCCTAAGAGAACCATTGTTAACAATAGGAAATATGTAGAGACGTGACTACCCAAAGAGAGCCTTCCTCTTAGTGTTTAGAGTGTGTACCCATACAACACATATTTTTTTAGATTTGATAGATGTAGTCCTCCTCAAGTTGTCTTGGTCTAGGTACGCATGCCCTAAAAGAAATGGTGGCCACTAAGTTATAGCTAGTGGGGACCCAAGCCTGTAGACGAGTCAGCATGATACTCACCCATTACTTGAAGTTAAAGACCCTCCCATAATAGACTTACATTATGATTAGGGTCCTACTCTATATAGGCTAGAATTAGGCTTCGGTGGAGTTGGGCATGTTATCTTACATCCCCAGCCATTGGAGGGGCAAGTAGATTTTATCTCCAACCCTTAAAAATTACATGATCATCACATCCTCTGCAACCTCAAGATGATGACGACCTAGCTACTATATCTAAGAGTAAAACATGTTCAATCCAAAAAGATCACATTAACACATTCAACTATCAAGATAAACATACATTCTAAACAAGATACTACATCATTAAAATAAACTTGGTATGACACACATGCTTGCTCTCAAAATAACCAGATTATCACAAATAAAGAACATTTACCTAAGCATTCTTGTAATCAGGTACACATCAATAGTATGACATATAAGCATCAGATGTAATATTTCTAAACATGCATAAGGTCTACACTATATGGAATAGAGAGTAAGAGCATGTAATAAAAGCGAAAAAACGTGTGATTATAAAACTTTTTATATTGATTAATTACATTTATTAACATACATGCAATACCCTAGGTGATTGACTTGTTGTTCTAAATTCATACTCACATTGAATGAGGCCTCTCATCTAATCTGGCGGGTCTCTATGTTGATTAGGGTTAACTATTCTCGTAGAAGACCTAACGATCCTTTCCTATTCAAGGCTATGACTTCTTTGCTACACTAAGTACTTTGTGGAAAGCTTTTAGAAAAGGACGCTGGGATAATTCATCAAAGATCTGACTATGGAAGGTAACAAGAAAACTCAACTTCTCAAAGTATTCTCCATTTAGGAGATGAATTACTCTGAATTGAGTAGGATGATTAAGAAGATCTATCGTACCTCCTGTATATTGTAGAGAATGGGCCAATTAATTTAGCAAAACTAATATCTTTTGATATTAAATGCCTAAAGATATTTGGAAAACCATTACAACATATTAAATAAAAGATTTCGTGTTCTCTTTTCTAATTTATGTGAAATTCGTAAATTTCATCCCTTCTTTAAGAGGAACAAAATTTATTTTCCTTTTTTAAGAGAGGGGATTTTAGAATATGTTATTTATTTTTAATTAATAATTATGAAATAAATGTCAATTCCATAGTATATCTAATATCTTAAAAATAAATAAACATCCAATTAATATATCTAATATATCAATTCTCTCCTTGATAATTATCCAATAATTATTAACACAATTAATATGTCTAACCTATTAATTAATTTAAATAATTATCCAATAATTATTTATGTCATTAATATATCTAACATATTAATTTGTTTTCTCTAACTAAGTAATTATCCAATAACGTCTATAATTTATTAATCCATAAATTAATTATTTCTTACTAAATTTATTCAATAAGTATTTTATTAATATATACAATATATTAATAGCTAAGTTTAATAAATAAATTTATGCTTCTTTTTAACTATGTCCACATAATTAGTCTATGAGTTTAAACTCTTCAAATGAGTAAGCCAGGGGATGGATGAATATTTAGCTACAATGACTCAGGATCAAATCCCTATTCGTTTACAACATGGTTATTCCACTAAAATCACTTACCATATAATCCTACACAAGCTTGTTTATAATTCACACCTGGGACAAGAAATTCATTATGTCTATGTAATTACATCTTTCTTCTTAAACGCAACTGATTTTACTAATGAACAAGTTGTTTATATTCTCACTACAAAAAATGTCCCCTCGAGAAAATGAAAGGTGAGTATCCTTTATTCAAAAGTTCTTGAAGGAACAACACTACATCTTCTTCAATATTAGGGAATGTGTGAATTCCTTCTTGTGATATTACATTCCTAGCCAGTAACTACGACAATGTTCTACGTGAGATGCATATTAATACAACGTTGTTTTGTTGGTCTCACCCATACACATCAAAAGATGCATTCATAAAGCAGGAGTTTACAACCCACTTAGGATTAAGATCACATCGACATATGATCATCGTAGTTGAAGTAATTGATTCAAGTTTCTAACGAAAGTACTAGACCGATCATAACACTTATGGTCTTGTCTTATTCAAAATCTTCTTTTTGCATATGCACCCATACTCACATGTCTCCACATGAACAACCAGATTTGGTTTACAACCATTGCAAAACGGGTCGTACCAACAATGTCACCAGGACTTAGTTACCTTTCCTTAGTCCATTTACTAAAGACGTTTTACGTTATTCAATTGGAACTAGATCGACTTGTATGTCTCATATACTTGTTCAAGTGTACATCCAAATAACCATTGACATATTGCCACTAAATCAATATATGTGATAAGCGTGAATGGCATTTGTATATTAAATGTGTAATTAAGAAAATTAATAACAATTTTCAATAACCAAAATACTACATGTCTAACATTAAATGCATGTTCGTTAAATAGAAACTATTATATCTTTATGGCATAATCCTTTACAATCTCCCACTTGTACTAAAGTCCTAGTCAGACAATTAAATGTTAAGCCAAACATAAAGTCATGCACTAGTTCTAAACCACGAATAACGTCTCTTGTAGACTAAACTATTTAGGTACCCTAAAACACTTTAGCTAGGACAGCCTTTGTAAAAGGATCAATAACTTTGTCAGACATATTAATCTTGTTGATAACCACTTCATCTCTATTCACTATCTTTCTAATGAGGTGATAATTCTTCTCTATATGCTTACCTTAGTTATGGCCTATAGGTTCTCTAGAGTTAGCCACAATTTCTATGTTATCACAATATAGTGTGATTGACTTATTCTTACATGGAACCACTTTCAAATCTATTAAGAAGTTTCATAGCTATATTGCTTCATAAGTAGCCATTTACTCAACTTCGATTGTGGATTCTGTGATGCATCTTTGCTTGATGCTTCTCCAAATTATAGTTGCACCGTTAAGGGTGAACATTGATTCTGATGTGAACTTCTTAAAGTCTTTATCAGTCTTAAAATTAGAGTATGCGTACCTTTTAAGAATTAAATTCTTAATACAGTACACAAGTATATAATTTCTCATTCTCAAGAGATACTTGAGAATATTTTTAACCGCAATGCAGTGATTTAATCTTGAATTTGATTGATATCTATTGATAATGTGTAAGAACTCGACCCAACACGGAGTCAATCTTGGGCCCTTAACACCTCATGCATAAATAAACACTTAGTGACATGCTAAAAAAACATGAAAACTTTATTAAAGGAAATTAGTAAAAAACATTTAATAACCACAAGGTACCCTGAAAACAATAATTCAAATGAAAACTAAACCTAACATGTCTCATATTAAAGAGTTCGTGTTGTAACACGTAAATGTCAATAAACTTTAAAACTCCTATCTCTAATGCAACTTTAGACCATGGTCACATTAGCTCTAGCTCGACCATCATGTTTTGCCCTCTGAGTACCTAGGGAGAATTCCATAATGAAAAGGGTGAGCCGCTAAACTTAGTAAGGGTCTCAGCACTAGATCTACAAGAACATTTAAATAATCAGAGAAACACGAAATAACATAATTACACATAACATCTCTATATTTAAACTTGGTAGCCAATACTAATGTGAGAGCATCTTGACGAGCTGAAGCAACCTGGTTGCCACGAGACCTCAAACACTCGGGCGAAGAGGTAGTACAAAGACCCTCCACAGTTTGATATTGACAAACTCACCACTCCTAACATGGAACCCATGAAATGTCATGCGAAATTTTGGTAGGTATGACTAATCGAGTAGCCCTCCGATCTCTAACACTATCATAAAATAGAAGTATCGTCCCGAACACCCGACACCTTAACTAATCCCCTCTTTTAATCTAACGTTCAAGACAAGTGTGACCTAATAATAGCTCGTGCTCTTTAAAATGTTATCCGTGTTGGGACCTATAACACGGAACACAGAAACATGGAAACAATCTCCAACCTCTTTAAGACAATCAACTTAAAACATATCACAAAAGTCTCAGAGCTATAACATGCTAGTTTTATCTAAATATAGCAACAAAAGCATCATAGAACTTTATAAATCGTAGAATCCAACATTTAAAGCAAACACATCATTCAATGTCAAACTAACTATAAATATACTCAAGATTACCCACAATGATCTCATATTGGGGGAACAATCTCTTACCTTGGCTAAAATATGCTCCAATTAGCCTCAGAAACTCGAATCTGAGGTCCCCTAAAATTAACCTAAATTTTCTCATAAAAGATAAATAGGTGATAATTAGCACCTAAAACCTCCAAAATGGACTCGAGGTAATGATATTTATCTTAATAATGATATAATAATTTTCACTCACTAGGGACGACGACAACGTCAGCGGAGCGTGAAGAGGAACAACGGCGCGTGGAATCAGGCTTGGGCATTTGTATGGAGGCTTGTGACACGCATAAAGGCTCAGACTGGATGCTTGCTTGCTTCGGTACACACTACAGGTTTGAAAAATGGTGCCCTATCCAAAGTTTAGAAGAAGAAAAATGGCTCAACAAAAACTCGACACGCATATGATGAACAGAGACAGAGTCAGACAACGACGCTGATTGGTTGACGTAGGCAGCAATGATGTTGACACGGGAGCTGATTGGCTCATACTTCTCAGCTGCAAGCGGGAATGCTCGGTCGATGCGTAGCGCTTTTCGACAAGATGTGTAGACTACAACGATGGCGGCATGAAAACTCTCGCCTAGTGACACTAACTTCTCTTAACATTAGCTTTCAAGAAGCGTGCCTGCATAAAAATTTGCAAAAGGTTGTTGAACGTTATTGCTTAATGATTAAGGTTATTTAATTGCCCAATCATTAGGTATTTTTAGCAAAAAAGTGACTTTTGTCCTTTTCATGTTTCATCTTTTAGTGGTGAATTGCAAAAATGTCCCTCTTTACTAAAATTACTATTTTAGCCTTCTTTTTCTAAATATAACTTAACAACCTTAAGGGTATTTTCATCCATACTTTTTTTAATGCCTTATTTATTCTTTTCCAACTAACAATTTATGGGAAACTAAGGGTTGTTACAATACTCATATTTAGAGAACTTTCTTCTTCGAAAGTTCACTATGCACTAAACAACTTAAGGTAGCGAGAGTATATCTTTTTCACGTTTCCAAGTGGCTTCTCTAACTGTTTATTTCCTTGTTCCTTAAAACCTTATTGTCTCGATCTTTTACTTATAGTAGACAAGAATATTGTCAATGAACACGATCACAAACTCGTCTATGAATTCGTTAAATATTCTGTTTATCGCATCCATGAAGGCTGCTGGTGCATTAGTCAATACAAACGACATCACTACGAACTCGTAATGACCATATCAGGATCTAAATGCAGTCTTAAGAATATTATTCACTATGATCCTCAATTTATGATATCAAGATCATAAATCGATCTTAGAGAACATCGATGCTCCTTGTAGTTGATCAAACAGATCATTGATCCTTGGAAAAAGGTACTTATTCTTAATTGTTACTTTATTAAGTTCTCAATAATCTATGCATAACCTTATAGATTTATCCTTATTCTTTACAAATAGCACCGGTGCTCCCCAAGGTGAATTACTTGGTCTTATGTTTCAACTAGAAACAGGTGCTTTCGAAGTAGGTTCCATTTTGATGAAAAAATCTACAGCTCAGGGTGGTGGCAAACCCATATGTTATCTAAAAACATGGCACTTTATCGACTGGCATGTAACAGCCCAGCTTTTAGCTCCATGGTTTTAACAAGGTTAGTTTTCGTAAATCTAGGTTTACCGGGAGTTGTTTTAATATTTATTTTTGGTTTATTTTGGCTATTAAGGTTAATTCTCGGAAGTTGTAAAGTCGAAATTCAAAAATTGGGGGTATTTTGGTCATTTTTAGCCCTATGGGCATTTTTGTAATTTTTCCAAGGGTTTTCTGTCCTTATAAATAAAGCCAAAAACCTAATTTTATTAGGTCATCATTATTCTGACAGTCGCCGACCACCTCTCCAAATTTTCGTGCCCCTCAGCTGCGCCGCCGACAACCCTACCATCCAATCATTGTCGCCAGCCAATCAAACCTCTGCATTTCGCGCGCCGCCGACAAGGACTGCAGTGTCAACACCGCCAGCAGCTTTTTTCACCTCGGAAACGCGTGCCGACAGCTGCAACCAATCGCGAGAGGAAGGAGAATCGTGACAACTAATTAGCGCCTGCGACCGCCACAACTGTGTCAGCGCCGCCTGTCGGTCTGCTCCCCACGTGCGCCGATAGCCACCAACACCGCCAGGTTTTCTCAGCTTCTCATTGGATGCGAATTGCGAACCTGTTTCTGTCTCCCTAACCCAGATTTGCTATCGCCCAAACCTGAAGCGGCGAATCCAGAGCTGCCACGTACACCCGAATCTGCAGAAGTTGTCTCCTGCGCGTGAAATTCACACGCCGCCGTCACTGTTGCACGCGCCGCCGCCGCCGGTTACTGTTCCGGCCACGCGACACCGCCACCTCGCCAGAAAACGTTCGTGTAGGGTTTTTTGAGTATTTTCGACGTTTCGAGTCCATTTTTTATGGTCTCAAGGCCAAATTCTCACTTTTTTGCACAATTTACATGATTTTGCATAGTTAAGCTTCGAAAATGGTCCCGAGATGCGCAATTCGAACACGATAAAGGAATTCGGTATTCTCGAGCGAGGTAAGGGAAAATACTTGGCATTTTTACGAGTCTTTAAGCTGCCAAGTAGCACGTGTAGTT